>CABHPH010138626.1:0-44242 GCA_902168325.1 Peromyscus nudipes | reverse complement strand
CCCTAGCCCTTGGTCTTTGGTTTTGATAGATCATGCAGTGTGCTCCAGCACCAAGAGACTCTGAGGCAGTATGCTTTTTGCCTAATAGAAGCATCTTAATGACAGAAAGGTTCATTTTGGCTTACGATTAGGATATATATACAGCATCATTGTGGTCATGATGTAGAAATTATGGCTGTAGTCATTTGAGGCAGCTGTTCACATCGCATCTGCAGTCAGGAAGTAGAAAGAGAATGAATACTGTATCCAGTTCACTTTCTCTCTCTCTTTTTTTTAATTTGGCCATGAACCCAGTTCATGGGATAGTATTAGCTTTATTCATGGTGAATTTTTTTCCATTAAATTTATCAGGAAATGTCCACCAAGACACACTTCACTAATGCAGTCTGCCAGGAATCAATCTGGAATCAATATAGGAAGGAAGTGAGCAAGATGTACTTTTTTCCCCATCTGAAGATTAAGTTGACTCAGCACCATATTCAAAGGCCATCTTTTCCACACTGCTCTCCAAAGCCATTCTTGTCAAAAAGCAAGTGTCCAAACTTGTGACAGTCTGCTTTTGGACTAGCCATTCTGTTCCATGGGTTTACTTGCATAATATCATACTGTTTTAATAATAGGTGCTTTATCAAAGAACATTCAAGCTTCACTTTTTCTCATTACATTGGTTATTCTTGTCCTTTATAGATTTTAAATATAAAACTTTTATCTTATAAGTTACATCTTATATCTGAAAAGATTCTTTGTGTTGGCATTGGTGTCCCACACCTTTAATCCCAGCACTCAGGAGGCAGAGGCAGGTGGATCTCTCTGAGTCGGAAGCCAGTCTGGTCTACAGATCGAGTTCCAGGATAACTAGGGCTATACAGAAAAATTCTGTCTTGGAAAAAAAAAAAACAACCCAAAACAGCAACAATAAAAGATTCCTTGATTTGTACTATATTGAGCCTGAAGGTAAATGGGAAAAAATTAATATTCTTACAATCCTGAGAATGCTAGTTTCCAAACATAGTATAATTTTACATTTATTAATTTTTTAAAGCTTCAGGTGTGTTTGAAAATTTCTTTTAGAGACCTTTCATAAAGTTTAGTCTAGTGTAATCATTTGTAAAAGTATCTTTTATTGACGAGTCCATGTTCTAATTTTTAAAGTATATTTATTTATTTAAGTTTTGGATATGTGTGCTATAATCTGCATTACCACTAGGTAAGGGACCAGCAGGAGGAGAGGATCTTTCAAGGAAGGAGAAATAGAGTAAATATAGAGTTATAGGGAGACAAAGAGGAAACTAGAAGAGGGGATTAAATGAGGAGGGGGAGGGGAGAGCAGGGTAAAACGGGGACCATGGGGAGGGACAACTAACACTAAAGGTCTTCTGAAAAACCATATGGAACCTACTACTGTAGAAGCTTCCTAAAATATATATGTATATGAACGGAGTCACCACATAATGGGAGAAACAGTGCCCTAGCTAGACATCTTATGCCACCAAGTAAAACCTCCAGTGCCCAGGGTTACATGTAGTTGCATTAGTCAGGGTTCTCTAGAGTAAAAGAACTTAAAGAATGAATCTCTCTCTCTCTCTCTCTCTCTCTCTATATATATATATATATATATATATATATATATATATATACACACACACACACATACATACATACATATACATAGAAAGGGGATTTATTAGAATTAATTACAGGCTGTGGTCCAGCTAATCCAACAGTGGCTGTCTATGAATGGAAGTTTCAAGAATCCAGGAGTTGCTCAGTTCAAAAGCTGGATGTCTCAGCTGTTCTTCAGTATATGCAGGATTCCAGAAGAAGTAAGCTTTTTTTTAAAAAAAAAATAATTTATTTATTCTTATTTTATGTGCATTGATGTTCTGCCTACATGTATGTCTGTGTGAGGGTGTCAGATCTTAGAGTTACAGACAGCTGGTAGCTGCCATGTGGGTGCTGGGAATTGAACCAGGTCCTCTGGAAGAGTACTCAGTGTTCTCAACCGCTGAGCCATCTCTCCAGCCCAAGAAATAAGCTTTAATGCCAGTGAAGGAATGGACTTGCTCTTGAAGGGAAGAGCAAGCAGGCAAAGAGAGAGGCTTCCTTCTTCCATGCTCTTTATATAGACTTCCAGCAGAAGGTGTGACCCAGATTAGAGATGAGTCTTCACACCTCACAAGGTTTAGAATAAAGGTGTGTCTTCCCACCTCAAAGATCCAGATTAGAAGTGGATCTTCCCACTTCAAATGATTTAACTCAGCAAAATTTTGTCACAGGTATGCTCAGCCATTTTTGTGTGTGTGTGTGTGTGTGTGTGTTTTGGTTATTTCCAGATGTAGTCAAGTTGAAAACCAAAATATCCATCACAAACTTCAACCCACAAGGCTCAGGGATCTATGCAGAAGAGGAGGCAGATAGATTCTAAGAGTAATAGGATTGATGCACATATGAACTCACAGAGGCTTTGGCAGTATGCACAAGGAACGCCCAAGTTCAAGTTAGACAGGGTCCTATTATTGAAAGGGGGCAGTGAACAATAGGTCCCACCTCTACCCAAGAAGCTATTTGCAAGTTATACCTATTGGCAAAGGGAAAATCAGTTTTCACCAATGGACTATCAAACTGTTAGTATTCTGACCTGCCCCTTGGAGACCAGCCCAGCGTCCTGATGTCACCTTACATTAAAGCCCCCTTAAGAGGAAAAAAACCCTCCCCACCTCTCTCTCCCCTTGCCAGAGGCAGCCCACCTCTCTCTCCCTCTCTCTTTCTATATCTTTCTCTCTCTTTCTTGCCTCCTTTCCTCCATTTCTCTCCCCTCTCCCCAAACCCCAAAATAAACTTGCCACTGTGAGTAACTTTCCACCATCCACTGTGCCTCTCACCCGCTGAGGGGCACCTTGGCTCCAAAACCTGCCAAGGCCTTCTGTGCGCCTTATCATTCATTTCACAAACCATGATCCAGGCCAGGCCCTACGTCCAGGAGTAACTGGCCAACACAAAATGAACCTGTGGTGGTTTGAATGAAAATGACCCCCATAGGCTCATATGTTTATATGTTTGGTACCCAGTTAGTGGTTCTGTTTAGGAAGGATTAGTTGTGTGTTAACTTTGGCTATGCTGAAGGTTAGTGGCTGTGCCCTAATCTACTGCTATTTCAGCCAGCAACTGCAACTCCACAGTTACTGGCCTGCTTCTCTAGCAGCAGCCAAGCCCCTCAGGCTGCAGCCTGGTGGGAATCCTGTTGCTACAGGCACCGACTCTGCCGTTGCTGCTAAAGGTAGCTTTAACTAAATCTCTATTGCTTTATTTATAAATAAGACTCAAGATTCAAAGGCTGGAGTAAAACCCTTCGAGCTCAGAGAGGCTAGGTCGCAATTAGCTAACCTTCCCTCCTTGCTGGTGTCTCCCAAAGACCCTTGCTTCCGCTTGGCAAAACCAGAAAAAGCTGAGCCACTCGGGACCTACTTCCTGTGTCTATCTCTCCCGGATGTCCTCTGAGGCTCTATGATTACTTTCTGTCAACTAGTTGCAAACGCAGCCTCCTGACCCAAGACTAATTTATTAACTAATGCAAATGCAAACTCAGGGTTCACAGTGTGATTTAATATCCCCCGACAGTGGTGGGCTTGTTGGAGGAGGTGTGTCACTTGAGTTGGGCTTTGTGGTTTCAAAAGTCCACACCAGGCCTAGTCTTAATCAGTCACTCTCTCTCTGGCTGCAACTTGCAGATCAGAAATGAGCTCTCAGTTACCACTCCAGTGCATGCCAGCCTGCCTGCCAGCACACTCCACACCAGGACGATAATGGACTAACCCTCTGAAACTGCAAACAAGCTCCCAGTTAAATGCTTTCTTCTAAAAGTTGCCATGGTCAGGTTGTCTCCTCATAGCAATAGACCAATAACTAAGACAGAGCTCCATGGTGTGTGTGTGTGTGTGTGTGTGTGTGTGTGTGTGTGTGTGTGCAAGCACGCACGGGTGTGAGTGCATGCCTGCACGCATGCCTTTTTGGTTTGTTTTGGCATTTTCTCTTATTGTTTTGTTTGTGTTTTTTCTTTTGAGAGAAAGAACATGAAGTTCGGTGGGTAAGGAGGTAGGGAGGGATTGGGGGAGGAGAAAACATGATCAAAATATCGTTTATGAAACAAGTAATGAAAATTAATTTATTTTCTGTGTGCAGCCACCGTGGCACATATATGGCAGTCAGAGGACAACTTTTGGGAGTCGGCTCTCTCCTTCCACCAAGAGAATCCTGGGGACCTAGCTCAGGTCATCAGATTTGGTGTCAAGCACCTTATCCACTGATAATCTTGCCAGTGACCACGTTCTAATTATTACTTTTTGCTATATTAAAATATAGTTGATTTTTGTATATTGACATTGTATCCAGAAACCTTGTTTAATTCTCTTATTAATTTGAACAGCTTTGTAACTATTCTTTTTTTTTTTTTTTCTAGATAGGCTTTCTCTGTGTAACAATCCTGGCTATTCTGGAACTCTCTTTGTAGACCAGGCTGGCCTTGAACTCACAGAGCTCCGACTGCTTCTGCTGGGATTAAAAGCATGTGCCACCACACCCAGCCATATCTATTCTCTGGTATTTTACACATATTATAAAAGTAAAAGCAGTAAGTATGATAATTGAGAATATTGGTAGTATTGGTATCATAGAATACTTCATGTGCAATATGTGTGTGTGTGTGTGTGTGTGTGTGTGTGTGTGTGTGTGTGTGTGTGTGCAAGAGTGTGCGTGCATGAGGCCAGAGGGCAGTTTTGGATGTCATTTCTCCAGAGCTGTCATCTGTTTTTTGAGACAGTGACTTTAGCCAGGCTGGCCTCTGAAGTGCTGAGATGTTCTTCTTGATAAACAATGCTCTCTAAAGTGTTTGAGGGAATCATGAACATTATCTCAGAAAGTTACTTTTACATTGTTCAGGAAAATATTTTTGTGTCATGTAACTTTTCTGTAAGTGTGTTTCGATTGTTTAAAAATTAAAAAACAACAAAATGAAACAATTCAAACTTTGCTTATTTCCAGGATGAACCACCAGGTGGAGTCCTCGGATTAAAGAGCTGATTTTTAAGACCTTGAAGTAGATCTGGGGAGCTCTGAGAGGAGGTAAGGTACAGGAAAGAATATATGTATATGTATATATATATATATATATACTGTATGAAATTCTCAAAAGATAATTTTAAAAAAGACATAAGAGTATTTCTCTAATTCAGAAAGGGAACCGTGGCAAGCACTTTGGAGGAGCCCAGAAGCTCCGGACACTGGACACTGAGTTATTTACACGGTTAGAACTTGGCTCTGCTTTGATTGAGACTGGGCCCTGGTTCTTTCCCTTTGGATAAGAAAGTATTTCATTAATTTTTGATTTGCAGACACCCACAGTTAAGAGATTTGGGAGCTTTATAGAGACTTGGGATTTTTAAAGAGACTGAACTTTCAAAGTGTTGGAATTTGTAAAGACTGTGGGACTTTTAAAGTTTGCAACATATTTTATAATGTAATATTAATATGAGATCTTGGGGATAAAAAGAAAGGAAAGGTTATCCTTAACAAGCTATCAACATGTTTGTGTGTCAAGTTGATAAGGGGTCAGTTGTACCAGCTAAGTTTTATGTCATCTGAGAGGAGGGAACCTTAATTGAGGAAATTCTTCCATAAGATCAGGCTGTGCTGGTGGTCTTGTATTCTATTTTTAAAAAAGCAGGTTTAGCCGCGGATGGTGGTGCATGCCTTTAATCCCAGCACTTGGGAGGCAGAGGCAGACAGATTTCTGTGAGTTTGATGCCAGCCTGGTCTATAGAGTGAGTGAGTTCCAGGATAGCCAGGACTGTTACACAGAGAAACCTTGTCTTGAAAAACAAAAAACAAAAAACAAAAAACAAAAAAACAAAAAAAAAAAAAACCAACAAAAAAAGTAAGTTGAACAAGCAAGTTGCTTACAAGGAGCAAGCCAGCAAACAACAATTCTCCACAGCCTCTGAATCAGAGCCTGCCTGCAGATTCATGCCATTTGAGTTCCTGCCCTGACTTCCTTGGATGATGAACAGTGATGTGGAAGTATAAGCCAAACAAACCTGTTGCTCCCCAAGTTGCTTTTGGTCATGGTGTTTCATCACATCGTTCATTACCCTAACTAAAATAGAAATTGTTACCAGGAGTGGGGTATCTTACTTTAGTAAACAAATGGATGAAGTCAAACTACAAGTATGTTCTGATATCCTTATGACTTTTCAAACGTTTTTCTTTTTAATTACATTTCCTGCTGCTAAGCTTTCTCAACCTGAGCACTACTGGCTTTCTAAGTAGTGGTTGTCAAGCCTTTGTGTACACTGTAGGGAGCTTAGTAGCATTCCTGACTTCTACCTGAGAGATGGGAATGAATCCCTGTAGTTGTCAAAAATGTTTGCAGACATTGCTGAAGATGCTCTGAAAAACCAAACTCTGACCTGGTTGTGAACTTCTGTTTTAGCTAATAAGACATTCTTGGCTCCTGTCTCTTGGTTCTCACAGGAATAGGGAATCCTATAATAGTAGGCTCCATAGGAAGGCTAAGAGATGTTTCTTCACTCTTAGTGTGGCTAGTCTGTTTGAATGAGAATGAGAATGGCCTCCATAGGCTCCTATGTTTGAATGCTTGGTCCCCAGTTAGAACTGTTTGGGAAGGATTAGGAGGTGTGGCTTTGTTGGAGGAGGTGTATCACTGAGGATGGGCTTTGAGGTTTCAAAAGCCCATGCTAGGCCCAGTCTCTCTCTCTTTCTTTCTCTTTCTATCTCTGTCTCTCTGTCTCTGTCTCTCTGTCTCTCTGTCTCTCTGTCTCTCACATACACATACACACACACACTGCCTCCTGCTTACAGATCTGTATGTAAGCTCCCAGCTATTGCTCCAGCACCATGACTCCCTGTCTACTGCCAGGCTCCTGCCATGATGATCATGAACTAATTCTCTGAAATTGTAAGCAAGCCTCCAATTAAGTACTTTCTTCCATAATTTGCCCTTACAACAATAGAACAGTAACTAAGATGACCCATGATCCTGTTATTTAAAATAAAATCCATAAACATACTCTCCCTAATAGTGTTTGATAATCTTTACCTTGAGAATGGGCATTTGTGAACAGGTACTGGATATGGTCAGCTCTTTGCTATGTGTAGTGATAGTAGTGCCAGGGTTAAAAGGAACCATGGCCTCAAAATCCTAAGCAGATGTTTTACCACTGAACTAGACCTAGCCCTAGTCAGTCTATTTTAAAAAGATGCCATTCAGGGGCTGGAGAGATGGCTCAGCATGCCACTCAGGGGCTGGAGAGATGGCTCAGCAGTTAAGGGCACTGGCTGTTGTTCCTCCAGAGGCCCTGAGTTCAATCCCAGCAACCACATGGTGGCTCACAACCATCTGTAATGAGATCTGGCGCCCTCATCTGGCCTGCAGGCAGAACACTGTATACATAATAAATAAATAAATCTTTTTTTTTTTTTTTTTTTTTTTTTTTAAAAAAAGATGCCATTTAGTCACTTCTCAACCTCCCAGCCCCTGGATGAGCCAGCCTAGACACTATGATGTGAGTAGGTGTTTGTAAGGCTATCTGGTTGGCTGCTTGTACTTGGTATTCTCTGGGACATATGAGCTATACAGGTGTGCTCTCTGTCCGTCTGTCTTTCTGTCTGTAGTGGGGATTAAACCTAGGGCCTCATGCATCACATGCTAGGTGACCACTCTTCTTTTTTCTTTTTTTTATTTAGTGCAGAATGCCGTTTATTGAAGGAGGGAGGAGGTCTTAAATACAGGCTTACAGCACAATGGGAGAACCCCGGAGGGCAGAAGTTCACTACTGATGTTTTACAATCTTGCATCTAAGCTGTTAACGCCCAATATGCAGGATACACAGGCAAGGAACTTCCCTTAAGTATTCAGGAGGGTGGAACCCGGCAGGGAATTAGCATAGGGAGGACATCAAGGTCAAGGTCAGCATGCAAGGCGACAGCAATGGGGGCCAGGGCCCTACAGGTCCCCCCTTTTACTAAAAAATGAGCTTCTGACTTAGGTTGCATGGGACATCAGCAGGTCACCTTACCCGTCATGAAGACACCTGCCCAAGCCACACAGGTGCTCTGTCTTAGGTTGGTGAGTGCCCCCCAGGCATTACCCATCTCTGAATACTCATTATCATACAGGCTCAACCAAGAGAGCTATAGAGTTAACTGCTGCCAAAGATCTCAAAGTGGCGCTGGGCTTGCGATCTGTGTGTTCGACACAGAAGAGACCAACAGAAGTCCTAACCCACCCACAGCCAGTAGGCTAAAGGCAACTGAGCCATTCCCTTCCTTAACGAGCCTTACTGCAAATTGGAGTCCTTGTAAGATGGTATCCCAAAAGCAAATGGAACTTGAGTTTATAAATTTATAACTTTCAAAGCTAATCAAAATGTATATAACTATTGAATTAAATTTATCATGCCCAATAGAATGAAAATTAACTAACTGTGGTAGCTACTTTTGCTGCCAGGGTCTCCATTGTGCTAGCTGTAGTAACCAATTATGAAATGGCAATCCCAGAAATAGTAGCAGCAGTGGCTGCCACCGCTATAACAGTAACAACGGCAGCAGCAATGTCAAATTCTCTTCTGGAGCGTGTGGACATCCACTGGCATGGACACAGCTCCAGGAACACAAACCACCAAGACCCATTTTTCTTGATCCCAGCATGACTTAAGCTGGCAGCTCTGCAAAACAACAACTAAGAACCATAAAGAAAAAACAGGCAGCTCACAAGGAATAGAACTAATGGTCTCACAGTGGCTACATTCAAGCTCACAAATTTTAAGGTATCTTCAAAGGGGGCTAAATGAATTTCAGGAGGCCAATAAATGTTGCACAGAGCCACTCCTGAAAAGTAGGTACTACACCAGCTTTCAGAGGATTGTGAAAATGAAAAGGCTTAGCTGGCATGCTACTGTTAACAAATGGAGGTCAGTGACCTTCAGGGTTATCCTTAATCTCCAAGGTGTCTGGGTGACACGTTCTCAAACATACTTGAAAAAGCAGTTACCATACATTACCTTCTGGAGAATCCAACTGCATGACTACAGTTCCTAGGTTTATGTTAATGCATGCCAAAGCTGGCCATATTGGGCTCTCAATCCCCATTGGCATCAGAAGGGAAGAGTTTTTCACGAAGGCCCAATAGGTCTCTGCCATGTTGGGCTTCAGCAGCAGCCACAGGGCACACACAGCGTTCAGGAACCCAAAGAGGAACCTCATTGTCCTGAGGAAAGACACAAACAGAACCCTGGGCCAACACTAACACCAGATTGGGTCCCCTCCAAGTGCCAGTAGAAAGATCCTTCCATCGCTCCAGAGGGTGATTTGCAACAGGAGCCCTCCAGTGCTTATCTGCAGTGGTTACTCCAGCAGAATCCACCAATAAAAAATTTAAAATAGCCGGGCGGTGGTGGCGCACGCCTTTAATCCCAGCACTCGGGAGGCAGAGCCAGGCGGATCTCTGTGAGTTCAAGGCCAGCCTGGGTTACAAAGTAATTCCAAGGAAAGGGGCAAAGCTAAACAGAGAAACCCTGTCTGAAAAAACCAAAAAAAAAAAAAAAAAAAAAAATTTAAAATATATAAAACAAAGGAATGAATAGAATGTGGAGAGGAATGATGGGTCCCTAGCTCCCCCCTTTTTACTATAGCAAAATATGTTTGTTTGGGTTTTTTTTAATAGTTCAAATTTTTCTTTTCTTTTTCTTTTTCTTTTTTTTAATTAATTAATTTATTTTTCTATTATCAGCTTGATACAGTATAAATTCTTATCTTAATAGTGAAATGTTTCATTGAGGCTTGCTCAGTATTTGAGTAAAACCAAAACTTATTATAAGCCACAGTCTTCCTTGGGTCCCCCATGCTGTATATATAGCCTCCATGGTTCTGTGGGTTGAAGTGACCACTCTTCTACTTAAGACATATCTCAGGTTAGCTGCTCTGGAAGAATCTTTGTACACTGTAAATATGTATTACTATCTGGTTAGTAAAGAGCTGACTGGCCTATAGCTGGGCAGGAAGAGATTGGGTGGGAGAGCCAGACTAGAAGAGGGGCGGAGTCTGAGGAGTTGCGAGTAAGGATGCAGATAAAGCAGGAGATGAATATGCCAAGCTGAAAGAAGGTACTGCCACGTGGCAGAGGGTAGATAAGAAATATGGGTTAATTTAGGTTGTAAAAGCCAGTTAGTAACAAGTATAAGCTATTGGCTGAGCTTTATAATTAATACAAAGTCTCCGTGTGGTTATTTGGGAGCTGGCCAGCGTGATGAAAAACTCCGCCTATAGTTGGCTTTCTTTTTTCCCTTCCTTCCTTTCTTTCTTCCCTTCCTCCCTCCTTTCTTTCCTTCTCTTTGATGTAGGGTTTTGTCATATAGTCCAGACTGGCTTCAAATTTGAGATTCTCCTGTCTACACTTCAGGAATGGTGGGATTATAGTATCTGTCACTATTACTCAGCTGTTCATACATCTGGACTCTATACTCTTAGTGAACCAAGAGCTGGTATTTTTGATGCTTGAGTTCTAGAGCAGTGGTTCTCAACCTGTGGTCATGACCCTTTTGGGGGGGCCAAATGACCTTTTCACAGAGGTCACCTAAGACCATTGGAAAATATAGATATTTATATTGGATTCATAACAGTAGCAAAAATACAATCATGAGTAGCAACAAAAATAATTTTATAATTGGGGGTCACGACACCATGAAGAACTATATTAAAGGGTTGCAGCATTAGGAAGGTTGAGAACCACCTTTCTAGAAGCTGACAGCACACTCCATAATTTACTGGTTTTAATTCAGAGGTAGTTTTGACACAGATATAGGGAATGGATTCATATTATCATTCTAGAGCTTCACTTGGCTTACACTATACCCAGACCTACTTTCTAGCAATGTACTTGCTAACCTAGGACCCTGATCTGCATGTGCTATGTACCATATATCATTTTCTAAACAATGCATCTAACCACCTATGACCCCCATCTACATTGGGCTATATGCACACCCCTCTCTGAACAGTAAAATAAGTTCCTCCTCTCCCTAACAATTACCAAAGTTATACAAATCCTGTTCATCCATATTCCAGTTTGTGTCTAGGTACAAAAGATAGGAGCAGATCAGGCTTGAACTGGTTTTTGATACATTAACAATAAGGCAAAATAAGTCCTCTCAATGAACTTTCAGGAAGACTTCCCCATTGACATTTTATTCCTATGTATAATTGTTATGCATATGATTAAATCAGATGAATTATAGGAAGGGCCATATGCAGTGAGCCTATGTAATCCAAATATGTCAATCAGAACAGAATTATTCCCACTATACTCCTTAGCAAACAAACTCTTGTATTCCATGAAAGGAATATCCAAGAAAGAACAACAACTGGGACCCTTTAAGTACCTTCTCAACTCATGTAGGCTTTTGTCAGCATTGACAGATTGTTTTTTTGGTTTTTCGAGACAAGGTTTCTCCATGTAGTTTTGGTGCCTGTCCTGGATCTCGCTCTGTAGACCAGGCTGGCCTTGAACTCACAGAGATCCACCTGGCTCTGCCTCTGGAGTGCTGTGATTAAAGGCGTGCACCACCACTGCCCGGCCCAGATTATTTGACCTATTCTATTGCTTTGTGTGAAATTGTGATACTTTTGCAAATCAGTGTGAGTCCTTATTTCAACTCTTTAAGAGGCCAAGAACCTGGAAACACCCAGTCCAGACCCTGACCACTGGTAACAATTTCATGGGGGAGTTGATGTTCTTAAGGATATTTCTCCACTCTGGATACAGCATTCCAGACACACCCTCTCACTCCTTCATAGTCTCACACTGACAACCCTGCCTCACCTATGTTTGGGTAGACCACGCTGAGCAGTCTGTCCCCTTCTTGAGAGCTATGTATCACTCCATTCCTGTCACAGAGCCCTCTGTGCATGCTATTGTACAAGCAGTCCCTGTGGCCATCGCTGTGCAAGACAGCCTCAGCAGAGTCCTGTCCCAGGCAAGCAGAGCCAAAAACCAGCCAGAAAGTTAGTTCAGGGACTGAGCTAACACTGGCTGCACTTGGGAGATGGTGGCGGTCTCTTCATTTGTCCTATCATGAGACAAGCAGGATACAGGGGGAGAATGGCATGGTTTTAGTGAAAATGGAGTCCAGGTGACAGTGCTCCCATAGGGTCCCCAGGCCCTGGGGCACTTGTTTCCAGAGTTCTGAACCAAGCTTGGATTTCAAAAGCATTGCTCATCCCTGACTGCTCGTGTTCCTTCCCCAGTCCATTCTAGCTGGTGCCCTTTCTTTAGCCACACCCAGGGGAGTCTACAGACAAGCTTTGGGCCTCACAGGCCAGCGTGAAGCTCCCGAGAGACGTGTAACCCATGAGTGTAGGGATTTCAGTAGCTGTGGAGGAGGCAAGTTGTCATCCAGTTAAATGACACTTGGCAGATGTAGGTGAAGGGCCTCAGGGTCCAGTGGCTCTAGCTGGAGCTTTAGTCCCTTCACCCAACTTGGCTTTGGTGGTGCAAAGAGGGTCTCTTATTTTTAAGTTTTACAACTGTGTGCTTACCTGCGTGTGCATGTGTGTTCGTGTACCACAGTGAGCATGTGGAGGTCGGTGATAACCTATGAGAGTTGAGTTTTCCACCGTGAGGGTTCCAGGTTTCAAACTCGGGTACTCAGGCTGGGAGGCAAGTGTCAGCTCCCACAAAGAAATTCTCTTTGACAAATGATGCCCTTGAGTTGTAACTCTGGGTTTCACTCTTTATTCCATACATCAACATCTGCTAAAGCCCTTTTTGGGTGTGGTGGTTAACACTGTCAACTCGGCGGGGTCTCAGATCACCTTAGAGACAGGCCTCTGGGTGTGTTTATGAGGGATTATCTAGACTAAATTAGCCTCTCGATATGTCTGGAAGGGATTATATAGATTAAATTAGTGAGGTGGAAAACCCCACCCTGAAGGCTCCCAATACCATCTCATGGGTCGGAGTCCCAGACTGTGTATAAAGGATAAAGTGAGCTAGCGCAAGCATTCATGGTCCTGACTGTGGATACAGCATAACCAGTTGCTTCAGGATTCTGCCACGTTAAGATTCTGCCACATGGCTTCCCTGTAATGATGGGCTATTCTTTGGAACTGGGAACAAGAACAAATCTTCCCCCTAAAATTACTGTTTAAACATTTATTTTATTCTACGTGTGTGCTTTGCCTGAATGTATGCGTGCACATCACTCGTGTTCCTGCTGCCCACGGAAGTCAGAAGACATTGGATTTCTTGGAACTGCAGCTATATACAAGTTGTGAGGTGCCATGGGGGGTGCTGGGAGTTGAACCTGGGTCTTCTGCAAGAACAAGTGCTCTTAACCGCTGAGCCATCTCTCCAGCCCCTTAAATTGCTTCTTATCAGATATTTTGTTAAAGCAGTGAGAAAAGTAATGAATACAGACATCAAACAGATCAAGAAACCACAGAGTGAGCTCCATTTCATCCACTGGCCAGGACCAAGGCTCAAAGTTTTATCTTGGAAAGAAATACAGGCTCCTTTGCAATGGGATGTTAACTCTTTTATTAACTCAGGGTTAACATTAGATTTGCTTCACTGATTTCTTATTCGAAGTTGTGGATTCAACAGACAACAGCTGGGTCCTTGCCACTCACAGGTGGCAAAACACATTTTTTAGTCAAGAGAGGGGAGCGGGACAATATGGAGAGAGACAAGGTTGGAAAAATTTAAGGCAAATGTTATTCCCATATTAAAGGGAACTGATCAAGCAGATCTGCGCATTTCAATGAAAATATATGAAATATTTGTCAAAATAATTAACATCGGTAAAAATTAGAACACGTAGCTTATAAAATGCCTACATAGGCTTGGCAGAAATCAATCCAGCTATATCATGTAGGCTCGTACTCTACTGGACCAGAGCAGCATCCACCCGAGAACAGAGTCCTGAGAGCAGAGGCCGAATGCACTTGAAAAGCAGTTGTGTGATGTGGAGGGCTGGCGATTAGTGATTCAGGGGCTGGCTTTGCATATCTGAGGAGGAACTGCTTGGCCATCAGGTGTCTTTTGGCTAGCTCTAATTACCTCCCTTGGATCCTCCTCCACAGGCTCTGCATCTGTAGATGGCTGGTGGCTCAGGCCCAGGAGGCCCCAGGGACACAGGAAGAACAGTCATGAGGCTAGCTCGGCTCACTCAGGAGAACGCTGAAGAGAGAATGATCTGTTCCGGTTGGTTTGGTGCTGGACCGTCGAGGCGGTGGCTGCAGTTTTGGAAGGAGCTGGCTACATTGACAAAGATTCTATCCCCAGTGGTCATACATCTTATGCCCTGAAACCTCTTTTATTTACAGTCTGACCAAACTGTCCCTGGGGCTGTTTGGTGGCCAGTGACACATGGGTAGGAGGAGGCTAGGCCCTTTATCATAGGTGAGGACAGCCGAGGGACCTGCCAGCCAGCTTGGTGAGATTTGCCACGGTCACACAAACGTGTGGGAGGGGGACTCGATGTGGTGCCAGGCATCTCTCTTTTTCCGCTTTGGTCTTGAAATCTCAGTAAACTAGGGTCCCAGAGGCCACTCTGAAGCTGCAGCTGTAAGTCTCATAATTCATTTTGTTCCCATTTGGAGTTCGACTTTAGACTGCAGCCAGCAAGCAGAGTTTGAGGGGGTGTTGCGATTTTAGCCACATGTCCTCAAGGGCCGCCTCCACCTGGTTCAGGTGCTGAGAGATGCTGCAGCCGGAGATCCAGCTGTCAGATGCAGGGCCACCCCAGGAACAGGCTATGGCTGACCGTCTGGAGGAAGGTGGACGGGCAGACGGGCAGACGGGAGGACCCTGCCCTCTGCGGGCGGCTGGTGCTCCTACCCAGCCAGGAGGCAGGTGCGGCAGCAGAACTGGATGAAGAGCTTCCGTTCACAGAGCCGGTTGGACTTTACCATCTCACAGAAGGTCTCATCAGCTGGCGACAGGAAAAGAGAAGGGGGTCAGACTCCGGGTCCTGTTAAGATCTAACTGTTCTCCATGTGCCGGGCACTGATGGTGCACCAGGCAGGGCACACAGTCCCTTAGGAGCCATTTCAATGCAAAAGTCCGGTGAGGCCCAGGTGGCACTGGGGTGTGGAATCTCTGCTAAGTTTAAGTGACAAGGGGGAGGGGGTTCCTAAGGGGCTGTGGGAGGTGGTGAGATGGGGGGGGGTATGCCAGAGGGGTCCCTGGTGCTCATGTGAGCCTCTTCCAGGGCACTGCTGGTGGCTAGAGCAGAAGGGAAAGCAGGCGTCGGGAATATAGTCTAGGGGACATTCCCTTGGAGGAGGTGGAGGGAGAAGACCAGCAGGCAGGACTCAGTGACAGCAAGGTGGGGACAGCAGTGGAGGCTGGTATCACACCTCTGCCTTGTCACTAGGGAGCAGATGGTCCCATGGCTGCCTCACTTTCTGGGGCTGGATACATAACCTGAGCAGGGACTTCCTAAACAGGAAGCCCCCTGAGCTTTGAAAGGACAGGATTTTGCAAATTTAAAAAATAAACAAGGCAAATGGGTCACCTGGTAGTCAGGACACCATGCCACATTCTAACTGGGGATTACGTGTCCACATGGACACATGGAGTGGTTGGATCCTTCTCCTGCCTATCCGTGCAGCTCTTCCTACTGCTTGCTCAGTATGAGTCCCCCTTCCAAGACACAGCAACCTGAGCCTGTATGAGGCCTCCAGGACAGAGGCCTCTGGTGACCCTCCCCTCCTGCCTGCCATCCCCACCATCTTTGGAATTCTTCTGAGTTTCTAATTTCATAATTTGTCCTCCTACCCCACCCCACCCCCCACCATCTATCTGCAGAGCCAAGGCCCTCCCACAGCACAGCTGTAGACAGCTGGGGTTCCTATTGCTGAGCACGGGGCTCAACTCTGTCCTTCCGGTCCCGAGGATGAGGTCTTCCAGGCCCCCTGGTGTTGACCTCTCCTAGGAGGAAGTCGCTGTACTCAAGCTGCCTTTAGCCTACGTCAGGAGCGTGGGAACGGTATACAAACCAAACTACTTTTAAGCCATGTGGCCAACTGGATGGTCAAACAAGTCAGAGCAAACACTCCTGCTCTGGCCAGTCACGCCTGTGCGTTGTCTTCTGTTTGCCGCCTCATGGGCAGCTCTGAGGGTCACCCTGTTGGCACGCACCATTGCTGCACGTGTGGTTGGTGATGCAGGAGGTCCCCAGCTGCGCGAAGCCAGCCTTACATCTGCTGCAGTTCCTACTGGAGCCCTCGCACCTCAAGCAGTTCTCGTCACATCTGTGGGAAGACATCAGCTCCTCCTGAGGGTTGGGGAAAAGGCCCTACTCTGTGGGGCTCCCCATCCCGGAACCTCCCAGCATATCCTCCCAAAGCCTCAGCACTGGTTTCCGGGGAGGAATGCCTTGACATGCTTTGAGTGTTGGCACATTGTTCTTGTTCAACCTCTCTGTTGCCATGGGAAGGCAAAAGCTGTCATCGTCAGTGGGTAGGAGCATTCCCAGGAGGGGAGGCCGGGCCTTGTTCTCTGAGACTCTCTGTGGACACTAGTCCACTCCCCACATGGGCCTCCTAGAGCTTCCAGCTGTCCAACTGTGATGGCTGTAGGCTTGGGGTAGAGGACACACTCTACGTAGGGCCGTGACAAACCTGTTTCTGGAGCTGACCCTAGAACTTCTGCCATTGAGCCCGCTGAGCATGCTTGACTGATACCTCTGCCTAACCTGGGGAGGGAGTAGTCACATTCCTGTTCCTGCTTCCACAGACTGTCCTGGCCCAGCCTGGCCCCATGGTCCTGCTAATTCCACGTGCTATGACCTCAGGTCACAAAAGTGGACCGCACCTGGAGTCCACACTCAGCAGCCTCATGGGAACATGGGCTCATTTGTACCTGATCTGTGGGTGCTCTGGGCTACAGTGGTAAAGCTAAGTAGCTCTGATAGGCAGGCCCTTGCAAGCCTGAATTATGTATTGTATGGCCCTTGACAGAAACAACTTAGCTTGAGTCTGCATGGTTCCCACCCAGGGCTGTGTGCGCATCCAAGCTGTCTTGCTGCCTCTGTTGCTATTTCCAGCTCCAGGTGACCAGGACTCCACAGAGGCTCCTATCTGCTTCCCACTTCCCTTGCTACTGTCACTTAAGTGTGGAACAGGCCTAGGGGAGGGGAAGAAGCCTAGCTCAGCCATGCTTTGGCCTGCCCTAGGGGATCCCATGTTTAAGACAGATGACTGCCGCCACCTATGTGAGGCCTTCAGTGATGAAATGCCCCTGGTGGGGTTTAATCTGAGTTACAAGAAGCCCTAATGCAGCATCTCCTCAGCCTTGATGAGATGGGTGTTTATTCACAATGCAATGGAGGACCCTGAACTAGCTAGAGCTCGGAGCCCTGGTTTCAGATCTGTGTGTAAGCCGTACAGGGAACCACTTTCAGGCGCTGCTCCCAGACTACAGGAGCACTCTACTTCTGGTGCAATTTTGGGAAGTCCCTGGTGTCTGGTTCTAGCCACACTGTCTCCCAGTAGTACCCACAAGGTCCTGATGACACAGGTCCCCTGGAGATCTTCTTGGCATCTTTCATGGACATGCATGCCAGGCTAGCCATTTCAAAAGATGTCAGTTGTCTGGGAGACTCAGGAGCCCAGGGACTACCCAGGTACTGGCCGAGTGTTGTTTCAATCATGAATAGCTACGCTATGGAGTAGGCTGCAATAAGAACCCAAGCCAGACACAGCTTGGCTCTTCACATACTGCTCACTGAGCTCAGCAGGATGGCAGGTGCTTCTGTTTTCTGTTTCTGCAGTGAAAACTGCCAGTAAAACATCACATCTGAGCAAGTCTGGGTTCTGCAGCCAGAAGGCCAGGCAGGCTCAGCTGGAGTATCTGCATCGGTCTCTGGAGGCCCAGATGTGATGCTGGCCACCCTGCGTGCTCATTCGGAGTTTGGGGAGGAAGAACTGAGCATAATGTTTCCCTGAGAAAGAGATGATGCCTCCCACACCCCACTCCCCAAACGCCTCCTGTCTCCTGCTTCAGACTGTGCCGGCATAATACTGGCAGAGGTCTCCAGGGCAGGTGGGCTTTCAGGATGCCTACGGTTCTTCTGTAGTACCGATTTCACCTCTAGAACACCATGCCAAATTTACCCTGCCAAATTCTAGAGGGGGAGCTGTGCTCACCACAGACCCCTCTCTCTGTACCCCAGCAGGAGGCACCCCCTAGCAGGAAAGAGTGGGGCATGGGGCCACCTGCTTCAAAAGCCCTCATCAAGCTTCTGTCTGGGTACAAATTAGGCAGGAAGCATACTCTGAGGACTTCTGTACCCACTGAGGAGTCGGGAGACTGTCGAGGGCTGGGGGAATGAGTGGTAACTCTACCCCTAGAGCAGTACCCCCAGAGTTGCTCAGTTTCTTCCAAGAGGTCCTTGCTTGGGAGCAGACGATCCCTGTACTGAGTCTTGAGCATGGCTGGAGTTCTGAGACACTGCCACAGATGGCTGTCTTCAGCTTCCACCTGTCTTCTTTGTATTCAAGTGAGCAACCAAGCAGGCCTGTGCCATTCTGCCTTCCACATCTAGCCCTCAGACGGTTATGGGTTCCCTGGGGCCTCCCTGGCTCTTCTGCAAGGGAAGCATGGTACCAGGTAGCATTCCGGAGCCTGAAGGACGCCCGTAGCTCGCCGGCAGCTGTGGCTGCCTGAGTTGGGAGAGGCATCCAGAACCATGTGTTTTCTCTCTTAATGAAAGGTTCAGATTTATAGAGGCTCTTCAGGGCCAGAGGTTCTGTGAGGTACAATCATGTGAAGCTCTGACGCTTTATGGCTTGGGGTCTGTGCAAGGCGGCTGGGAGGTGTTTCTCCAGGATGTGGTCTATCAGCTCCAAGATGAGGCTGAACTCCCCTCTGGGGCCATTAGCGTCCCCTCAGATAGAAACTAGTACCCAGGAACTTCTGCCCATGGAGCATCTGTGGGCTGGCCTCCCTCCTATCTCCTAGAGGCTGGAACACCATGGCTTCTGGATGCCACAGTCAGCATCCCCAGGAGTCTGGGGCACTTGACAAATGAAAGTGATCATCATCATTAAGTTCCATGCTGTCCCTGTGCTGCTGTCCTTGGTTTAATTACCAGTAAACCAGCTGGCTTGTGAAATGAAAGGTTTACTGCAGACAGCTGTGTCCACGGATGGCCCTGCGCACAGGGCTCAGCATGGCAGGAGGAGGTGGCGAAGTTCCCTGTTTCAAACCAACCCAGCAGGATGCTGACCCTTGTACACACATAAGATAGGCACCCCCCCCCCCCCCCCCCCCACCCCCCTTTTTTGTGCAAGGACTTGAGCTCATCAGTTCAAGTGACAAAATATCCCAGGAGGCAGACCCCACTGTGGGTTTTGCCTCTGGGAGTGTGAGCTGGCCAAGGACTCTCACCCCTGTCCTGACACAAGTGTCCCAGACTGGCTTTGCTCCGAGTCTTTTGCAGACCGAAGTCCCCTACCTCCACTTCCCTCCAAGACCACCCTCCATTGCATCAGCACCACCACCTTCAAATGCCTCCCTGTTGCTCACACACCATATTCTACCTTTCCGGTTCCTGGCCTGTTTATGTTCTGACCTGGCACAATTCCCAGCCAGCCAAGCGCAGACTAAAGCACACATCTGCTTCTTGAACAGCCTGTGTCCCACAGTACAAGGGAGCACTCACAGGTCCAGTGGCACTCACCAAGTGTGTGCACTCTCGGGAGGGATGGAAAGAGAGCAAGAGGGTTAAAACATGTGTAGTGTCAAAGCCACGGCTCTGCCATGAGGACATGACCAGGGTTATTTCCTTTTGTCTAAAATATCTAACTTAGAAAAAGTGTTAACTCCCATACATTGGTTGCCTTGATCACCTACAGTGGGAAAGCATCCTGCATCGTGGCTTGCGCAGGATTGCCCTGTACCATCTGCTACTGGGGAGGGCCGTGTGGCAGCACCTTGTTAATTCTGTTTCCTGTCCTAGCTCACTGCTACCCGGTGCCTGCATATGGTAAGTGCTTCACAAATAATTAGGCATTAAGAGGGGTTTAAAGGCTGCCAGCTGGCTTGCGACTTTGGCAATCACTAACTGTAGGTATCCCTTCCTCAGGAAATGGTTTCCTGTTTGCCCTCTGCACCTACAGCAGCGGGTGACAAAGCATGGGGATCCCCTAGGCTCCAGGGGATCTGACACCACACCTGGCCATCCAGCTGCTCTTTCTGCAGTATCTAGATGACCACAACCCCAACCCCCACCCTGGGCCACAGCCCAGAAGACCATACCTTCGACACACTTTGTGGGGTAAGCCAGGCATCTCCTCTGGGTAGAAGCCCTCACCACATGCTGGCACACATTTCCAGTCTTGGAAATGGAAGCTTTTTGCACAGTGGATACATTCTTCTCTGCTGGGCCCTGACAGGTGAGGAGAAAGAAGCAGATGTCAAGGACATGTCTGGTGTTCTAGAACATCTGTGGGGCTCTTCAGATGTCCCCAGGCCACCCACACAGCTGACACCCTCCAGGAGCTCAGTGAGAGCTGGCTAGGTGACTGGAGGTAGATCATGGTCCTCACTTCACAGATGGGGACATCAGAGGCCTAAGCTGAGCCCAGTGAGGTGCTCTACCTGGGCCGTCATGACTGACATTGGTTCTATGTATTTCCATGTAGCTTTTGGCTAGAATCAGTGCAGTAGCTCCTCAACAGGAGCAGTGGCCAAACTGAGTCATACTGGGGGTGTAAAACACAAACGTGCCAGATTTTAATTGTATCACACCGAAGTGATGGTGCATGAGGTTCACTGGGTTAAACTGAGCATGGCACCCAAACTATTTCCACATGGTTCCTACTTCTCTAAATGTGAATGAAGGTATATGTCTGGTTGTGTTTGTGTGTGTGTGTGTGTGTGTGTGTGTCTGTCTGTCTGTCTGTCTGTCTGTCTGTCTTGGAAGACATCCTCAGGAATACTGCCTCTCTTTTGAGATAAGATCTCTTTTTGGCATGGGGCTCACTAATTAGGCTAGACTGACTGGCCAGTGAGCCCAGGGCTCCTCCTGTCTTTGGGCTTCTGTAATGGACAAGAATATCCATACGGAGTCTCTTTTTTCCTATGGTGTGGTTGTGTGGCCAACCCTCAGTCCCTCAAATTGGAATTCTCTCAGGTTTACCTTGTTTTTGATTAGAGATTCGCCTCACGCTTTGGCCAGTCTCCGCCCTACCTCCCCTACCCCCAGTGTTTGTCTCTGGAGAGCATCTGCAGGTCAAGGTGGCAGATGCACTCAAAGGGGGTCACTCTATTGTGGGCCTCGGGGACTATCAGTGCCTGACACTGTCCTGTGCCTCATCTACTCAACTGCTAGCCCTGCTGGCCCTCCTCCAACCTCGGTCCCTCTGATGGGAATGGATGCTTGTATCTAGTTGAATGCTCACTACTTTGTTTGGTGGTGGTATTGGGGCTCACATATGTAAGGTGTGCACATTACTACCAGGCAATACCCCTAGATAATGCTCAGTCTATTAAACCTAACTAACAGTTATTATGAGGTGGATGTGGTGGTGCACACTTATAACTCCAGTGCTCAGGATGTGGAGGCAAGAGGATTATAAACTTAGGGACAACCTACTGAGTCCCTGTCTTCATTTTTAAAAGTTGATTATGGATTGAAAGTGTATTACAGCATTGCCTAACATGAATGAGGATCTGGATTTTATCTATCTATCTATCTATCTATCTATCTATCTATCTATCTATCTATCTATCTATCTATCTATCTTTGGTTTTGGTTTGTTTGTTTGGTTTTGGTTTTTTGAGACAAGGTTTTTCTGTGTAGTCCTGGCTGTCCTGGAACTCACTCTGTAGACCAGGCTGACCTCAGACTCACAGAGATCCATCTGTCTCTACCTCCTGAGTGCTGGAATCCAAGGTGTGTGCTGCCACTGCCCTGCTGCAAGGCTTAATCCCTACCACCAGAAAATAAGAAATTAGAAAACATGTCAGCTGCAGGTTCAGTTGGGAAAAATGATAAAACCCCAAAGATGAGTGGTGGTATTGGTCCCATAACAATGTGTTTGCACTTAATGCCACTGAACTGTACACCTGAAAATGGTCACGCTGGGGTGGCAGGCATAGTACGAGTGTGAATAATAGGGATCAAAACAACTGCAGAGGAGGCATCGTTCTAATGTGCTCGTGATGTCTTGACTGTCAACTCGACTGCATTTAGAATCTCCCAGGTAACACCTCTGGCTTGTGTGTGAGAGTGTTTCCAGAGAAATTTCAATTCTGTCAGTGTGGGAGGCACCATCCCATGGGCTGGGGCGCTGGACTGAATAGAAAGGGGGAGTGGAGGAGGGAGCCGGCTGAGCACCAGCATTCGTCTCTCTTTGCTAGCTGTGCATGCAGTGTGACCAGCTGACACACACCCCTGCTACCACTGCTAGAGCCTTTCAGGCCACCACGCCTTCCCTGCCACGATGGCCGACACCCTCGAGCTGTGAGCCAAAATAAACCCTTCCCCAAGTCGCTTTTGTCAAGCATTTCGCTACAGTATTTTGCTAGTGGAAAAAAAAGCAGTGGAAACAATTCTATAGCAAGAATAGGGCAACTATAGCATACAGCATTCAGTCATGCTTCCAGATAACTAGAAGAGTTCGGGGTTCCCAACACATAGAAATGATAATATCGGGGAAGACGGCAATGCTAATGACCTTGACTTGGTCATCGCACATTGAATACATGCACTGAATTATAATAAGGAGCCTCAAAAAATCAGTACAGATATGTCAACTAACTTTTTTTTAAACTGGCAGTGGCAATACACACCTTTAATCCCACCACTTGAGAAGCAGAGGCAGGTGGATCTCTGAGGTCAAGGCCAGCCTGGTCTACAGAGTGAGTTCCAGGACAGCCAGGACTATACAGAGAAACCCTGTCTCAAAAACCCAAAGAAAATAAAATAGCAAATAAATAAAAAGTTTTTAAAATGGTTAAGATGGTAAATTTTATATGTAGTCTGTTAGAACAAAAAATGCTGATAAGCACATTTTCTATGAAACTACTCTCACAACTACTAATTATGAATGTCATATTCAAATTCTCTCACAGATTCCATTCAGTCTTTATAGGCTCCAGGCGCTTTAGGAGCCCCCCACAGTGTTAACGATAACAGCTCAATGGGCTATGCCTATGCTAACCCATCATGCTAGGCCTGGTACAAATAGAAATACGGCGGAGCCTTGCTCAGAAGGCAAGAAGAACATGCCGTGAGAAGTGCTGAGGTAGAAAGTAGCTCTTTTCCTTTGAAACCTCTCTGGACCTGTTGTGGTATTTTTTCACTCACAATTTCTTACTGTGCCTCACCAGGCACAGGCCAGGGTCAACCATGCCAAAGGCCTTGGGCACTGCTTCTCATCTTAGCGAGCATGTAGACATGCCCACTGGCTGCCACTTGTCCTGGGCAGGTAAGAGAAAGCAGGCACTTCCCTCTCCCATGAGTTGACTCATCAACCCTGAGCCAAGGATCACAATCGCAATGCCAGGATGCTCCAAGCACCGGCAATGGAGATGGCCAAGAGTCTCACTCCTACAAAGCTCAATGTATTGGAACACGGTAGGCTAGGCCACTAAGCTGTACCAAAGATGTCACCAGGCACAGGTGCTTCTAGGGAGACCACACCTGACATGGCGCAAGGGGCTTCGGATGACTCTGAGTGGGGAAGAGAAGGCTCTGGCCCCAGTCGCTGCCTTGGGTTACACGTGTTCTAGGGAGGTTAGCAAGAGCCCGGGCAGAAGGCATGGGGAGACATGGCGAATCCCTCTCTTCTGAGAGCTTTAGAACTGCCTGCTTTGAACTGAACTCTTCGAGTGATGGAGGAGATACAGGACTGAGACAAGAAAACTACAAGTGACTCAGTACAGCCACTGGCTGCCCGACAGTCTGGGGACGCTGAGAAAGATAATGGAATTGAATGTTTGAAATCAAAAGAGTTATAGACCACAGACCTGAATGCTGTGGATTCAGGTGGCTCTGACATTTAAATAGGTGGCACTGGAGATGCTTCTTAAACAACCTGGGTTAAACCAGGACTAAAAACAGGAAATAAGGGCTGGAGAGATGGCTCAGTGGTTAAGAGCACCGACTGCTTTTCCAGAGGTCCTGAGTTCAATTCCCAGCAACCACATGGTGGCTCACAATCACCTGTAATGAGATCTGGTGCCCTTTTCTGACCTGCAGGGACACTGTATACATAAACAAACAAACAAACAAACAAAACAGGAAATAAAAGGCAGCAGGGCAACCAGGTGGAAAAGATTCTTCCAAAGGTTTAGCCTGGATCCTTCTGGGGTTGTCTGAGGATGGGATGGAGAAGGGCACGTCTCCCACAGGAGGCCTAGGGTCAGTCCCAGCCATTGCTTGTGGATGCTGGGATCTCTGGAATGTCCACTCGGGTTGCACAATTGATAGCTTCACGAGGCTCATGTGGGACCACACGGAGGATGACAGTGCCTGCCTCCTGGCATTTCTAATAAGTGGTTTTGTGGCAAATGAGATTTAGCTGAGATCTAATTCTTATACTGTCACTGTAGCAAAAACTCCATCTAATGTGACTTTCTTAGAAGGCAGCAAAGTGCTGGGGGCAGGAAGGAAATCGTGGAGAATGCTTCACCTGGAACATATCTGCGCACATAACTCATGATGCGTGCGGATGACTGCAAAATGAAACCCAATAAAATGAATGAAATCTCTGCTATATTCTGCATAAAATCTGTGCCCGGAGACATCTGTGCTATAATCTCAGCAGGGAACTATAATGCATGTAAAATTGTTTATGGCAGTCTTTTCCTCTTTGAATAAAAACGTTCAAAATAAGTGGAGATGGGTACAGAGAACTGAAGTTCTGTTTTATCGCACCCTGCCCGGATCTGTCCCCACCCCTCTCTGAGTCCTCTCAATCTTTATGGTGCTGCATTTTAGTTTAATTCTGCAGCAAGAGTAGAGTTTTAACGCAAGCCAGCTCACGAGCTGCTGAACATCCTCTATTTCTTGCCTAAAAGCATGGCTGTTTTTAAGGCTGGGAAATCCAGGCAGCTTGCTAAGAGTGGGTCTTTGCATTTTGGGTTGTTTTTGCTTTTAATTAAAAAAAAAAAAACTGTTGCTATCAGGTACACAACAAACTCAACATCTCAAACACCTTCAAGTGTGTAGTTGGGTGGCACTACTAATTCACTAATTATTGGTGAGCAGCCATCAGTGCCCTCTACCTATGGAACATTTTTCACTTCCCCTAACTTGCATTTCTGTACTCACTAAACAGTAACCCCTCATTCTCCCTCTCCAGCCCTAGGAGGCTGGGAGGCCCTTTGTGTTTTTATAGTCTATTTCCCCCACACATTCTACATGGGAGGCAAATGCGCCATCCTGAGCTACAGTTTAAGCCCCCTGCCTTTGAGTTTTATTCTGTAATAAATGCAGAAACCTGGAGTTAACAGAACTTCCTGGATTTCAAGATAGCTGGCCTCTTCACCTTGGTGACCATGCATGCAATTGTCCAATGGGACAAAAGCCTTGGCAGCTTACCCACACAGGTTCGGCAGGTGTGATGGCACTCCCCACATCTGATCAGCTCAGAATCGAAGTAGGTGCCCGGTTCACAGTCTGGAATGCAGCTGCCCCGTGCGAGGCTGGGAAAAGGAAAATAAGGCCCATTTCCATGTGTGTTCCAAAATTCTAATTAAATTATGATCTGTCCTCAAACGCTTTTCACAGGAGGAAAGAAAGTTATCAAAGAACTGCGCTTTGTGTCACTGGAGGTTCCCAGCTAATGAAAGCTGGCAAAGCTGTCCTGAAGCCAGCTGGAGGTCCAGGGGGGCGGGGGAGGGGGGGGGCTCCATCCTGGTGCAGGAGGAAAAAGCTTCCAGCCTTCTCTCCATAGCTTTTCTGAAACCTGAGTCAAAAACACCCCATCCCCCCTGGAGAACTGGAGCATTGAGCGATTGCCACTGTGGCAAGCTAGTTCCAGCTTACTGGCTTGAGTCCCCAAAGGGTCTACGTTTGTGTGTGAGGAGGGTAATGGCCACAAGGCTAACCTTCAGTCCTAGCTCTGCTCTGGTTTCTTCTTTACTTAAAACTCTCCTGTTGTACATGAACTTGAAAGGAGAGTCCCTCCTGGCAGCTGGCAGCCTGCTACCCGTGGCTCCTGCCTTCCTTTCTCACCTCATCAGTGCCTACATCTTTCCCTTAGCCAGGCAGCCCGGCAACGCAGCCTCGCGGACACAAACTGAGCTATACCACCCATGCAGGATCTGGCTCCATCACTTCCCAGCTGTGCAACCCCAAGCAAACCAGCAGACCCCGCTTCCTCCTGGTAATTGGTTCCTACAGCCTAACGCTGCTTGGAAGACCCACCGAGCAAACACATATAACTGTTTGGTGTCTGGCACACAGCAGTGTAAATAAATGTCACCTACTATGATTTCTTTGGTTCCTGGGATTGTACTGTGTCTGGTGCACACATTTTAAATGGGTTTGCCGATAAACAGATTGAGCTCTGCTCTGGGGTGCATCTGTCAGAGCCAGAAAGTCCTGCTGTGATGTGATTTATAATTAGAAATATATATTTAGGCTTCATCCCGGCACAGAGCTCCAAGGCTCCCGAGAATCAATAGTGATAAGTGTCACTTTGCATGCTAATAAGGTGACTGGTAGCTGCTGGCTCTTCAGCAGCTTCAGGTGGGGGACTGGTTGCCAGGTGAACAGACCATTGATCCAAGAGCAGGACTTTGCAACCCCACCACCCCAACCTCCGAGGAGGTGAAAGAGACCTCCTGAAGGTCGAATCGGTCACCAGTGATGTTAACAGTAACTCAGGCCTCCATAATGCAGTCTCCATGGCAACTCCAAAGGAGATGATTTAGAGTTTCCAGGTTAGTGAAAAAGAACATATATACAACTCAGGAGGCTGAGGCAGGGTGACTGCCATGAGTTCAAGGCCCATTTTGGCTACAAAGAACACATCCATCCACATGCTGGGAGGGTGTTGCACCCAATGCCACAGGAATGGAAGGTCCTATGCTCTTGACTCTGCCAGTTGGCTATGTATAATACTACTCCAATCCACTTCCTTTGTAACACCTGTACAATAACCAGCTAAAGTAAGGGAAGTGTCGCCCCGTTCCAGGAGCAGGTGTAGCAAAGCAATCAAACCCAAGGGGAGGCTGGGGGAACTCTGACAGCCAGCTGGAAGCAAGGATGGTTTACAACCTGAGGTCTGGGAGTAGCCTCAGAAGTGGGACCAGCACAGAGAACTGAGTTCCCCACTTGTGGGCTATTCAGTTAGGTTTATGGGCTATCCAGTGGGTGTTCACTCATTCATGTTTTGATGAAAAAAGGGTAAGTATGCTGTGCTGCACATGTCAACTCCTCCATGTTTTGGGGTGATGCCCACGGGGTTGCAAGCCCCTCTCCACAGATGTCAGGTGCTCACCTGGGACTCTTTCTCACTGTGGGTGCCAGGGCCACCATGCAGGACTGCTAAATCATGTTTGTAATAACTGATACTTCCCTGGGAACCCCTGTGTTTATCCCCCTAAAGAGATGGACGGCCAGGAGGCGGCAGCCCGGCTGTTCTCTCACAGCTGTGACATGACAGCAATGATTTGAAGTCACAGCTGAAGAGGAGATTGGACAATAAAAGGAAGCTTTTTGTAGATTATGGCTGGCGATGTCTCCCCGCTCTGCTTGTGCTCTCCTATGGAAACTTATTATTACCGCAACCAGCACACCTGCCCAGTGATCTCTGCCCGAGAGGCACTTCCTGGCCTGCATCCGTCCCTGACGTCACTCTTCCCCACAGGATGTAGAAATAGGTATCTCAGACCCCTTGGCATTTTTTCCTCTGGGAAATAGGTTCCAGGGAGTTGGATCCATGGAGTCTTCCATCCTTACACCTCCAGCTAGCAGCCCAGAGTTTGAGGGCCCAGAGCAGTAGACGCCAGGGCTAGAGGGGCCCAGGATATTAAAGCTGGCCTCTGCCCGCCTCCGGCCATGGCCTCTAGTAGAATGTCTTTCTCTCAGCTTTGTTCCCTTTGGGATACCTGGACCTGTGGGTCCTTTTGCTTCTAATCCTGCCCTGTCTAGCCAACAGGTCTACAGAACGGTGGGTATGATGTGTCACTTTGGAAGGCCTTGCTTGCCCTGCCTGTCATCCAAACTCTGATCTGAAAGAAAGGGCAGGGTGAGGGCAGTGTCACCGAGGCAGCCACAGGGAACCTTCTGGGAAAGTCGCTGACCTCCCTTGCATGAAAACTCCGCGTAACACTAATGACTTCATAAATTGCGATAAAGGTTAATGGGGTGACATGGGTGGGGACACTTGTGGTAAGAGTAGATGCTCTCAAAGGTCTTGTCCGTTGTTCCCGGCGGCCCGCTAAGTTCTCCTCCACAGTTCGTTCGTCTTTAGAGAGCTTCACCTTTGTTGTGAATTCTAGTCTCCTCGGTGGGAGGAGAGAGGCTGAGCTGGGTAAGTGGGTGTGGCCTCACAGTGCCTCACGATGCACCTGCTGTTCCCTGTCTAGACCACAGCATTCCTGCAGCTGGGCATCTGCTGGAAATCCCTGTCTGGACCACAGCATTCTCACAGCTGGGCATCTGCTGGAAGTCCCTGTCTGGACCACAGCATTCTCGCAGCTGGGCATCTGCTGGAAATGCAGGGGCTCAGGCTTCACCTCGCCTCACTGGCATCTGGACACAAACCCCCGAGGTTCCTATGTCTATCACAGGCACTGATTGTACTGACTCCTTCCCTTTCTGCCTTTCCATGAAGACCAGGGTGCTAGCCCCGCTATATGGGCATGTCCACAGCTTACTTTCTTTTTTTTTGGTTTTTCGAGACAGGATTTCTCTGTGTAGCTTTGCGCCTTTCCTGGATCTCACTCTGTAGACCAGGCTGGCCTTGAACTCACAGAGATCCACCTGCCTCTGCCTCCCGAGTGCTGGGATTAAAGGCGTGCGCCACCACCGCCCGGCAACAGCTTACTTTCAATATATGCTTTTGAAACTTTTAGATGGTAACTGGTAATATGCATCTGATGTCACTAAATGTAACTCAGGTTCATTGAATGAATCAAACAAAAGGATTAAAAATTGTTTGATGATTCCTTAACCTAGCAGAGAGTTTTTTTTTGAATGCTGATCTTTCGCAGGGCCTTGTTCTGTGGAACAGGGAGGACCAAGAATCTACGGGACATCCTTAGGAAGCCAAGTTCATTCTCTGGCTGAAGATGGAAAAACCTGAGGTGCTGATGAGAGAAGACAGGGGGATGGCCAGGAGGGAGGGTGGACCAGCCACGGTGGGGACCAGGAGGGGCGCTGGAGTGCAGGGGGCTTACTTTGCAAGGGAAAGTGACCTAAGCTTCCTAGGAATTCCTCCTGACCTCCCAACAGCAAACTCTGTTGTACCTGATGTGTTCAACTGTTACTCTAACCAATTCTCCAAACCTGGCCTAAAATGTAGGAATCCTGACCATTCTCCAACTTCCCTTCCTCAACAGTCCTTGACTTGACTGTGGTAGAATGTTATTTTAAGGTGTGTTACTTTTGCTTATGTTGCATTTGTTTAACTCTGTGAAGCTGTGTTACTGTGCCTGTCTAAAACACCTGATGGGCTAATAAAGAACTGGCCAATAGCAGCAAGGCAGGAGAGAGGACGGTCGGGGCTGGCAGGCAGAGAGAATATATAGATGGAGAAATCTGGGAGGAGGGAGAAGAAAAGAGATGGAGGAGTGAAGAAGGAGCCAGAGAAGGAGGAGGACTCCAGGGGCCAGCCACCCAGCTACACAACCAGCAACAGAGTAAGAGTAAGATTTACAGAAGTAAGAGAATGGGAAAAGCCTTGAGGCCAAAGGTAGACAGGATAATATTGTTAAGAAAAACTGGCTGGAAACTAAGCCAAGCTAAGGCCAGGCATTCATAATTAAGAATAAGCCTCCGTGTGTGATTTATTTGGGAGCTAGCTGGTAGGCACCCCCAAAAGAGTAAACAAACCAATAACAACACTTGACAGCCAGTACTCTTTGGGCTCCAGGCCTTTGACATCTTAGCTTTCTGGAAAAGATGCAAACTCTTGAGAAAGCAAACACAGCGTGGATCCTGTCTTTTTTTTTTTTTTCCCCTCCCCCGGTTCAGGGCAGGCTCACCTGAATCCTTCCTTACACATAGTGCACTTCTCGGGCTCATCCACGCACGTTTGACAGCTTGGGTGGCACTTGAGGCAGTGTCTCTGACCTGGAGAAAAAACAGGAAGATGGGAAACAGAGGATGGCATGGGGGGGTTGGGGGGATCCAGAGTGGAGAATGAGCTCCAGCATGCTAGGTGGTCTTGGCATGACAGCTCTCCCTAGGGCTCTCTCCAGAGGAGATCAGGAAGTTAATCACGGACCTGGGTGTTAGACCCCAGCTCTTCCACATCCCTTGTCTGGAGTATGTCAATCAAATCCTCAAAGGACCAGCAGGCTTCAGAGGTGGTCCTGTTGTAGAGGAGACCATTCTGCTTATGGCCACAGGGACCAGAGCCCATTCCTGGCTAGCTGAGTACACTTGAATCAGGCTCGAGTCTTTATAGACCTTCGTGTACCTTGGAGGCCACCGGCCCCTCTCCCAATGAGTCTTTCATGGAGTCTTCACGGAGGACTTGGTACCTCTAGGGTGAGGCAGGACTCTCTCCCTCCTCTCAGAAGCTTCTGGGCCATTCCAAGTCCCACTTGCATTTCCCTGCTTTATTATCTAGCTCATTTGTGTTGATGCCTCATGAAACCCCAGCTGGTATCCCTATTACGTGCCAGGCCTGTGAGCTGAGGGCCCTTGCTGTCCCTCGGTGCAGCCTCCTTGGGGTCCAGGCATGGCTTCACATGCACTCAGCTGCTGCTCAGCAAGGACTGAGGTGAAGGATGGCTGACCTGACCTGGGAAGGTGAGGAAGCCAGCCGCATGTGTGGCCGAAAATGAGCCTGGCTGGCAGCCCAGGCAGGTGTCTGCAAAGCTGGGAAATGTGTCTACGTGATCGCTGTTTCCCTCGAAAGGGAGTCTTTCCTTGATAATGTCTTTAAAGACTGCCTAGCTCCGCCTCCCCAGGGCTAACAGGCATGTTGTGACAGGTGACAGGCTAGATCAGTGCAGGGATGCAAACAGGAGAACTGGGGGGGGGGTGCTGCCTGCAAAGCCTCGGAAGTCTTCGGCTCATTTGAAAGCCGTCACCTGTCCATTTAACACAAACCTTCTCTTTCACCTCTTGCAGGGTGTGAGACCAGTTGCTAAAATATACACGGGAGTTCCTGCCCATCCATCCCACACATCTACCTGGGGCAGGTGGACCAGCAGGATATCTGGCTTCCCTGCTCTGAGTTTGGGTCCCATCTCTGTCATTACGAGTTAGGGGCTTCTTCTTAGTCCCTTTCAACTTCAAGATAAGGAAAATAGTGCTCCCCTCTTAAAGAGCCACACAGACGCTACCCAGACCCCCTAGAACCCAAGCCCCACGTGTTAGCCGGGTCCTCAGCATTCGGAGGACTGCATCTACATCCCAAGTGGAGCTCCTAGCATTTCCTAGGTGCTTCAATCTCCCAATTATGTCAACCTGTGCTGACGCCCACAGCACTGTCCTTCCTGGATGAGAAAAGACAAGACAGGCAGCAGGGCATCCTCTTCTGGTGTCTCAAGTGAGGCTGAGCTGTGGACGAGCTACCTTTTCTGCATCCTGTCCTTAATAAAGTGTGAATTCCAGCGTGCAGGACTCGTTTCAATAGTGCCTTGGCTGAGTGTGCGGCAGGCTGCAGCTGCTGAGTGCTGTGGTTTCACACTCGCAGCCCCTGGCCTGGTGAAAAGTCCCAGATAAGACCAATAGAATACAGGAAGCCAAGGGCCCAGGAAATCCTCCCAGAATAGGGGAGCACAGCCTAGGGGTGCTGGCGGGGGGGGGGGGCGAGGGGGAGGGCGCAATCCATCCATTCTTGTGTCTGTGGACAGTCCACTTACTTTCATCCGCATAAAGCCCAGCAGGACAGAGGGTCACACAGGTATTCGTCTCCTGGTGGTGGTAAAACCCACGGCGACAGGACAGGCACTGTGTTGGGCTCCTGCCCGTGCAGGTCTCGCATCCCTTATGGCATCTACGGCAGCGTCTAGCTGCTGTGTCCCCGAAGTAGCCCAAGGGGCACTCGCTCACACACTTCCTGTGGGACCAAGTGCAGATGAGGGTCTCTCTGTTCCAGTCCAATCCTGGGCCCACCCTGTGTGGCTCTTACATTGGCTGAGGCTGCATAGCTAGACAGGCAAAATGCCGAGGACACAGGGTCCCGGGGGAAGGCTGTCATAAGTAAGTCCCCCTTCGTTTGCTCACTGCTGCAGGGGGCGGGGGCGGGTCCTAGGTATGAACAGGCAGGTCTGAAGAAGAACAGAAATCCAATTCCAGAAGCTGGGTCTGGTGGCCCACAAATATAATCCCAACACTTGGCTGAGGCAGGGGGATTCTGAGTTTAGTCAGTTTGGGCTACATATGGAGATCTTGTCTAAACAAGACAAAACAAAACAGGGATCCTTTCCCATTCTGAAGACCTGTTTGGTTTTCTGTAGGCACTAAGACTTTTTTTTGACTTGGAATTTCACTTTTTTAAAATTTTGTTTTCTTTGGGGGGGGTTGTTTTCTTTTCGGGGACAAGGTTTTTCTGTGTAGTCTTGGCTGTCCTGGAACTCATTCTGTCGACCAAGCTGGCCTCGAACTCAGAGACCTGCCTGCCTCTGCCTCCCGAGTGCTGGGAGTAAAGTCGTGTACCACCACTGCCTGGCTTGACTTGGAATTTCTGACTGGGTCAAATCCTACACGGATGCCTGCAGAGAACAAGTCTGATGGTCAGTGAATGAAGCTGCAGAATGACTGCCCTTGGCCAGAGCTAGGGTGTGACCTGGGTGTGGGGTGGGGACTCCAGATACAGCAAGAGCTGCATCTCACCACCACTGTGTACAGCACACCCCTGACTGGCCTGCCTGGCCCTCATGGACATTCATCAGCAGTATTGAGGGACATCTGCCATCCAGACCTTTAAGGTGCCCAGCACTATCGCCGTCACCTTGGCCTTCTAAGTGAGGCACACGCAGCACATGGTGGATGCTCAGGAAGGTTTGTGCATTGGGTAAATGAAAAGGGCAGCTTCAAGCCTGTTAGTGAGTGGTACGAGGGTCTGAGGCTTGCACACTCCCCACCGAAGGGACAGCTCAAGCTGGAACAATTGGTTATTATAGGCTGGGCATCCCAGGTCAGGTCTGTCAGGCCTCCTTCAGGGAACAGGAAGTCACACAGACTTTCTAGGAAGCCTCCAGGGATCCCCATAGCCCCAGCTGCAGCCTGTCCAAGAGCCATGTCACCCTGCCGGTCCTCTGAGGCCTACAGTACAGAGTCCTATGCACAATCCTCTGTGAGCAGGCATGTGTACTCAGTATGATCCAGTACGGATGCAGAATGCTGTCTAAGCACGGTCAGCAAACCGTTCAACTTCTCCCTTTTCATAATGGACTGGTATCACTGGTGTGATCAGAACCAAGATGCTAAACTTTTCAAAACAATGCAAAGCGGTTAACTCGGATGAAACTTCTTTGTCGGGGACTATACAGCTCAACATGGCCGCCTTAGGGCTATACCACGGGGCTCCAGGGCATGCAGACAGCAGCGCCGGCTGCTTGTTACCTGCTTGTCTTGGCATTGCCCAGGCTGAAGTGGACACAGTTCAAGCACTGGTCTGCGTTGGGGCCGTCGCAGCCTTTGTTTCCGCACTCAGGATGGCACACACCTTAAAGACACAAGGACTTCTTTTCATTCAGAGAGATGCTTTCTCCATCCAGTCCAGCCCACGGGTCCCTTTGTCAGGTTACTGCAGCCCCCAGGTCCGGGGAACTTCCTTCAAGAGTGGCGTCTTACAGGGGCTGCCACACCAGAGACCTACTCATGGGATGTGGTCACAGTTGGGGGCTGACCCTCCCTGGAGGAAAGGCATGAGAGCCAGTGATACAGCCATTGGTGGTAGCGAGGGACTGAGGCCAGGGAAGAGATGGGAACTGAGACCTTAGAGACCTTAGGCATTAGGGCCGCCATGATGGGACCTGTCACCGTTATATACACTGGAAAACAAAGCCGTACAGTTGGGTGTTGGGTTGTGACAGTGCAGCGATGCAATGCCCGCAGAGGGTGAAGGAGCCTCTCCATTCCCACACCTGGTGAGCAGGACGGAAGGGGACAGGCACAGTGGGAACATGGCACTGGACGAAGCTCATGGTGACTGCGGGTTGAGCTCCTTCCTGCAGCACCCACCCCCCCAATCTCCCTCACTCTGTCAGCAGTAAAGCACCAATGTCTTCTCCTTGGGTGACTTGAATGCTAACTGTGGGCTCCCTGTTCTTGGAAAAGCCATCTAGAAGTGCAGGGAGCTCTATGGAGTCCAGAAAACTGTCACCTTCTGGGTCCTCCCCCAGGGCCCCACGGGGATGGGGCGGGTTTAAATGTCCGCTGCCTCAGCTGCAGCGGGCATGACTGCAGGCTCTGCCTCTCAGCTGCGGAAGGCAGCCTGAGGTGACTCCTGCCTTTCCCACAGAGGGGAAGCATCCCTGGAGGGCGGAGGGAGGAGGGGATGCGGGGGGGGGGGGGGGGGGGGGGGCTGGGGAGTGAGTTCGGAAGCAAAGAGGAGTTGACTTGCTAGCCATCTCATCTCACAGGGACGTGAAGACGGAAGCCCTCATTCTCTCAGCCCACAATGGGCTTTGCTGGGGAGCACAAAGTCCTCTTCATTCACCCTCCCTTTCTGGAGGCCCCCCCCACCCTTAGAGTTTGCTTCCTTCCCTAAGGTTCACCTTTGTTGATACCTCCCAGTTTTCACTGTGGGTCTCCACCTGCCTGTTCCCACTGTGAGCCCCTGCAGAGCTGAGGTCTCCTGGATGTTCTAGATGGTCTTTCCAAGTGGCTGCTGGCCTATTCTGTGTCCTAGGTAGACATACCTGTCACTTCCAAAATCCAACACCTGAGACACATCCTCACCCTGCCTCCCAAGCCTGTTTATTATTTTGGAGTTTCTTGTCGGCCTCACCCCAAGTCAGGACTGGGAAACTTCTACTTCTTACTCCATTACACTATTGTTTGGCTACCTCCCCACCCACCAGGCCTGGTGGCATTCCGCTGTGGCCTTGCTGCCCAGTCACTCACTCCCTTTAGCCTTCTGCAGAACTTCATAAGACCCAGAAGGCAGTAGGTACCAACGCAACCAGCCAGGTAGAAAGGAAGACACTCCAAAGAGATACTGTGTCTCTCAGTCTGATTGTGAGATCATTGAAAGGATGGACTCCAAAGGTATGAGACATCCTCTAGAACCACATGCTGAGAGAAGGAAAAGGCATTAGCCAAAGGGGGAGCTTGTCGACTGGAAAGAGATGTACAACCTGTAGACCACCTTATAGGATGAGACTGGAGCCCAGACAATGATGGTCAATGGTGTGCAGAAGCACGTGACCAGGTCTGGTTAGACGTGCACATCCCTAGACATCCATCTAAACTTTAGTCCCACTTCTCGACCTTGAACATGGACTTGGGAGTAGGGTCAGAGGATTTTCTTGTCCCTTTTCCTAATGTGGTCACACGGAATAAATCTCCTTTTCCTGCCTTTTGGCTATTAATTTGCTTGTTTTAACTGGCTTCTTAAGGATGGGTAGCCAAACCTGGCTTCTGAGAGTACAAACGATGTCCCCAAGTTCAGTAACAAGCTTCCATTTTTAGGAAGATTGAAGGTGTTGGGAGGAACAGGGACATGAGCCCCATTTCCTCACGGACAGAATGGGGTCTGGCAGGATGAGGTCTAGTGTGTTCAATGCAAGTACCCAGGATGCAGCTGTGTGGAGCAGGTGCTAGGTAAACATTTGCTGGTGGCTGAGATGTGACAGTATGGGCAAAGGGAAAGTGGAGCAAAGGTAGATGTCCTCACCATCTGTAGGCAGAATGTTCTAGCAAGTCCCTAAACTTAAATAGCCTTGGGAGGGGCCTGGACTGGGCCTTCCCTGGCACTGGTCCACAGGACGCTGATGTCACTTGCCGCCTCTGCCTGCCCCTCCCTCTCACACTTTCCCACAGTGGGAAGTTTCTTCAGCCATCTCTATAGGGGAGCCTTTGCAAGCTTGGAGCCACATGCCAGCCAGGGCAGCAGAATTCTGGTATAGCATCAAGGTCATGGGCAGCAGCCAGCCCTCAGTTGGAGAGGTTAGGATATGACAGTGTCCATCCAAGAGCAGCTATCAAATTCATAAACCAACCAATCAACCAGCATGTGGCTTTCTGGATGGTTTTAAAAGCCAAAATATCAGGCTTCATCTCACCCATGAAACACACTGAATCAGATCCACCTGGCTAGCTATCTCGCCCCAACCATCCCTTTCCTCCCAGGAATGCTGGGGTCCAGCTGTAACTCATTCTCTCCATGAGCATCTGTTTTTGTTGTCACAATCTGTAATTCTGTCTGCTTTGCATCTCCCCTCAATTAGCTGAAAGTGACTCCGAGGCCTGGCTTCCTGAGTCAGTGTGCTGGAGGCCTGGCTTCCTGAGTCAATGCGATTGTACATCACTCTTAGCAGAGGCTTCCAGCAGAAGGAGTGTTTGAATGTTCTGAACAGCTTGGCTGACACAGATCACAACCCCACGGGGTTAACCAACACAAGCTAATTTGAAAAGGCAATTTTCAGTCCTTTGTGGGGCAAATCCAGGGTTGAGAACTTGTAAACAAACAAAAAAAACCAAAAAGCAAATCGACGACTCAGGAAAACAACTTGGGATCCTGCTCTCTCCCTCCTCTGCTTCATCCCTTCTCTCTCTCTCTCTCTCTCTCTCTCTCTCTCTCTCTCTCTCTCTCTTGGACCAGGGATTGAATCTGGTGCTTCACATAAACCAGGTAAATGCTCTATCACTGAGGTATGTCACTTGTACTTACGTTTTTGAGACAGACACTGCAAGTTGACCAGGCTGGCTTTGAACTCACTCTGCAGCCTTGGTAAGCTTTGAACTTATGATCATCCTAACTCAGAGAACCCCAGTACCCCACGTTCCTGGGATTACAGGCCTGCACCATGAGGCCCATTCATTTTCCTTGCTCAATGGCTGCTGCTTTCCCCAAGCCAGCCCTCCTTCATTCCAACAATAGTTGGGTCACATGCTTATAAGAACCCCAGCCCATGTCCTGCCTCCAGCCTTTCTGGGCTCAGGTCTACTAGCTACTACCTGGAGTGTCTTATTTACCTACTACGGTTATAGACTTCAGAGCATCCCAGATCTGCTGAACCTGGTCTCTTAGGTGGGGCCAGCCTAGGGTCTGCTCTTTAATCAAGTATCCTGATGAGTTCTGGTGGTGATGGTGGGGCCTACCTGTACTGCTACCACCAGATGGCTCTGTCCCTGTAGGCTGGCCCTCACTCCAAGCTGTTCATTCTCAGTACCCTACTCATGTCTTCCCTGGGCTTCATCTTGCCTTCTGGGGCTGCCACCCTTGCTTCTGGCAGGCCTTCTCATCCCCAGTCCTCTTGTTCTCTAGTCCACCACCCTACTTGCTAACGTCATTGCTTATAGTCCACATGGAGACTATTCCTGCCGCCTGGGTCTGGCCAGGCGCCTGGTCTAGTTTGGAGATGGCCCTAAATGTTCATGAGCTCAAATCTTGGTCCTCAGTGCTGAGGTGGTGGAGCCTCCTAGTATGATGACCAGCTCTGATTGTCAAATGATGGGCCTGAGTGATGTCGAGGAAATAACTAGAACTCACCTCCATGTGTATCTGTACAGATGCTTCCAGACAGAACTGGATCAATTATGCCTCTCTGACCTAGTCAACAGTTTTAGCACTGATGGATTCAAAATGCTAAATGATTTGGGGAGGTGGTAAAACCATGGAAGGTGGGGCCTCGATGGAGTGTCACTGGGGTGCTGGCTTCTTCCTGTCTGATTTCTCTTTCTGTCTGTCAAGCATCTCTGCCCCACCCGCCTCCTCCTCATGATGCTCTGCCCGACTACTCAGAGCAATGGTGCTAAGCAACTGTGAACTGGAGCCTCTGAACCCATGAGCCAAAAATCAATTGTTCCTCCTTTTAACTATTTCTCTTCGGTTTTTTTCCCAGTGATGAAAACTCCATGGGCACACAGTGCAAGGTAGTTAGAACGCTTTGGATGTTGCTCTCAGAAAGGGTTAATGCTAACTTGTGGTACTGATTTAGTTCCAGCAAGGGCAGATTGTTATGATATAAGGCCTTGCCACCCACTTGGCTCTTATACATCATTCCATGTTTTTTCTGCTTCTCTACTCTCCTGTGATTCAGCCAAGAGGATCTTCCTCCAAGATGGAAAGGTAGGCTACATTTCTAGTCCCCTAAATTGTGAGTTAATTTTTTTTTTTCTTTATAAGCGCTTAGCTTTGGAGAGTTTGTTAAACAACAGGAAATAGACCACTGCAATGCTGGACGCCCTCTGCAGCCCTGTTTTCCTGCCAGCTGCTGTTTGGGGTCCTTATTATTTACAAACATTCTCCGATCTTCCCTCTTTCACCTCCTACTTCTTGTCCCAGGGAGAGTTGGCCCTCCACCTCTTCTGTCTGCCTCTCATGCCCTGATGCTGGTCCCTGGGAGAGTTGGCCCTCCACCTCTTCTGTCTGCCTCTCATGCCCTGATGCTGGTCCCTGCGATCACTGCTTCATTGGACTTTCCCTGTCTTTCTTGATATGGTGACTAATCTCTTATCCACAAGGCCCAGGTAAAGCCAATGCCAGCCTGGGCATCACCACAAATAGACAGTGTGCCAATGACCAGCTTTCCATGTTCTAAAAGCAACAGCCTGTGACTCCCTTGCCCTCTCTTTGGACTCTTAAGTGGCTATTCCTCGATTCTCCTGCTTGGCCACTCATACCATGCACCTTCTGTTACTCTGACTTGCCTCTGAGACTGGGTCAAACCTTCCAGTTTCCCCCTAGACTTCAGGAAGTCTTTCCCGAGAGCCAGAAACATATCCTATTCCCATGGAAACCTCTTCCTCCATCCAGACTGTGCTGGGTAGAGACCAAGTGATCCAGCGGAATAGCATAAGGGTGAGATGCCAGTGTGCATGGCTGGAGTCAGTAGCAGATTTTGAGGACAAAAAAAAATCAGCTCTTTATTAATAATTACTGAATCTTGCCACAGTTTATAAATCACAGGAGAAAACAGCAGATTAGTCCATACATAATTCAATGTTCCGTTTTAAAGGAAAGGCAGAAGAAATTTAAAATGGAATCGACCAGGGTTTATGCTTGATTTGTATTGGTGGAATTTTCCATTTAGTTATCCATATTCTGAGAGATCACCCATCATTTGTCAGGTAGCTAGGACATTTAGCTAAGAAAAATATGCCCAACCAGAAACACCCAGTGTCATACAATTGCTGTGGGACAGCTCAGAGGAAAATCAACAGCTTTAGGCTCTAATAACATCTTCATTCTGCTCAGAGGCTGGAGGTGTCCAAAAGACATCTTTGGGTTACTGTGGCTCCCAACTACCTTGCAAATGAGCCAGTGGTCTAGAGACTGAGGCCTCCATGCCAATGGGACGGCTATAGAAGCATCTACACCAGGGTCTTTACAGGTGAGCTTTTAAAAATGTTCATGCATGGCATTAGTCTGTACTGATTCATCTCTTGACAGCCTCTCCTGGGTACCAGCCTTGGAGAACGGTCGCTTCTCAACCACCAGCTCCTTCTTGGAAACAAACTTGTGGAACCCAAGGTTTCTTCTGATTCCTGGCTGCTCAAAGTGGATGGCCTTAAGGGAATCAGGATGCTGAGTCCTGTGATGAGGGCCCCTGAAGAAAGGGGGGCAACCCTAGGTCTAGCTAATGAACCCTGGGCAAACCCCAGTTCTGGTTGGGCATATAGGAGCTCAGTGCCCCAGCCTGGGAGGTCAGAGAGTACTTACTGGTTTGAAGCATACTTACTGGTCTGTAAAGTATTAGAAGACCCTTGGGTGGAAGGAGCTGTGTGAGTGCAAATTACCATCATTATTACAACTTCCGGGCAAGACAAGACTTACAACCAAAACCCCACCTTTTGCCTGAAAGGACCCCACCTTCGAGAGCTACAGTGGAGAACGAAGTTGGGAGGCTAACCATCTCCTGTCACTCAGCTCCATTACCTGTGTACTCTTCCTCATCCTCGGGAGTCTCTGCCTGAGGTGGTGGCCCAGCAACTTTGAGAGGCTCCAGCTCCGGGACTGAGAGCTCCAGCATCCGTGAGCGAGACTGATGGGAACTGAACGTGCGGTACGGGTGCTCCGCGGTGCCGTATAAAATGAGGCTCCATTCTTTCAACTTTCCTGGAAGACACCAAAACCACAGCTATCCCCCAAAGCTCTGGATGGGCCTGCAGGCTGCTGAGACTGTGCAGCAGCCTCCGTCTCTCATCAGAGCATCGGATGGGGCCTGGCTTCTACTCGCACAGTAGGGTCTTTGCTGTGACTTCACTTCCGACTCACCGGTTGGCCAGGTGTGATGGCTGTTCTTGGTTGTCAACTTGACTACATCCAGGAATTATCTAAAACCCATGCAGCTGTGAGGGGTCTTCCCTTAATTAAATCATTTAAAGTGTCCCCACTTTTATGTTCCCATTTCCGACTCACTTTTAAACTGGATCTTTTAGGTGATAAAATACACAGTTAATCTGGGCGACACCGTCTGCTGGCCGCCTATATAAAGGACGTGGAAGAAGGAAGAAGAAGGAAGCTCGCTCTCTTGCCTGCTTACGCTCGCTCTCACAGGCAAGTCCATTACTTCACTGGCCTTGGAGTTTCCATCTCTGGAATTCCAGTGTCTACTGAAGACCAGCTGAGACATCCAGCCTCGTGGACTGAACAACTACCTGGATTCTTGGACTTTCTGTTAGTAGACAGCCACTGTTAGACTGGCCGGACCATAGCCGATAAGCCAGTGATTCTCAACTGTAGGTGGTGACCCTTATGGCAAACCTCGGTCTCCAAAAATACTTACAGTATGGCTCATAAGAGTAGCAAAATTAAGCCAGGCGGTGGTGGCGCACGCCTTTAATCCCAGCACTCGGGAGGCAGAGCCAGGCGGATCTCTGTGAGTTCGAGGCCAGCCTGGGCTACCAAGTGAGCTCCAGGAAAGGCGCAAAGCTACCCAGAGAAACCCTCCCTCTAAAAAAACCAAAAAAATAAAAAAATAAAAAAAAAGAGTAGCAAAATTACAGTTATGAAGTAGCAATGAAAATAATTTTATTTTTTAATTATAACCACTACAACATGTGGAACTGTATTAAAAGGTTGCAGCATTAGGAAGGTTGAGAACCACTGTTGTAAGCCATTTTAATAAATCCCTTTTCTATATATACTCGTTCATTTTATGAGTTCTATTCCTCTAAAAGACCCTGATTAATACAGATTTGGTACCAGAACTGGTTTTAGAGCAACAGAAGTATAAGGATGAATTTTTTTTAAAGTATCTGGAATAGGCCTTCCAATTTGCCAACACCTACAGCTACTGAAGCCTCTTCAGTTACTGAAACCTCTCCTAGAAGCTCGGAGAATACTGAAAGCCCATGGTGTGAACTACTTTACAAATATAAGGAGGCAATGCATTTGATTGACTGCACCCTGAAAGATCCAGGCTAAAATGGGTCTCACCACTTCAAATGATTTAGTTTAAAAAAAAAAAAATCTCTCGTAAGTGTACCCAGACACATGGGTTTTAGTTAATTCCAGATGTCGTCAAGTTGACAACCAAGAATAGTCACCACAAGTACACCCCTTATAAACTTGACACACAATCATATCTCCTTATGTCATGATTAATTTCCAAATGAAAACAATAACCAGGTCATAATCACACCTAACATGATATAATTATCCCTCAAACTGCCATAAATGCATTAGGCATTTAAGAATTTAAGTGGCAATGTCCCTTGAGGGTCATTCTTATAGCATCTCAAACTTAAATATGATGACCACCAATATTCTCTTAATTGATATTATATTATATGATAAAGAAATTGAGGAAAGAAAACACAAATAGCTGTACAAATACAACAAAATACAATAAACATTTATGACAACTATAATCCTTGTTTCTGTAACTGGTCACATGTTACTAGCCTTAGCTGGTATTTAGAACTATCTTCCTCTACTACCCATTCTGTATTTCCTCCACCCTCAGCAAGCACTTCAGCAGGTCTTGGTTCTTTTCCTGGGGGAGTGAACCACACCTTCATTCCTGAAGGGTCTGTAACCTTTGCCATCCTGCCTGGATTAGGATGTTGTAGTTTCCAACTGACTTTAATCACAGGACATGGTAGCACCAAGAGATGCCCTAAAGCAGTGGTTCTCAACCTTCCTAATGCTGTGACCCTTTAATACAGTTCCTCATGTTGTAGTGACCCCCAACCATAAAATTATTTCATTGCTACTTCATAACTGTAATCTTGCCACTGTTATGAATCGTAATGTAAATATCTGATGCATGACCCAAAGGGGTCGTGACCCACATGTTGAGAACCACTGCAAAAGATCTCCTGCACTCCAGACAATCTTCCTTACTTCCATTGTGGAGAAGCAATCCAATTTCCCCTTGGTAATCCAGATCAATTGCCCTTCCTAACATGGTTATTCCTTTCTTAGACAGCTGGCTCAAGGCCATCAGAAACCCAAGGTAGCCAGGGGGATGTCTGAGCTTCAGTGTCTCCTGGCAGGAGTGTTCCCTGCTCTGGAACTAAAACTTCTAGGCCAGTAGAACTGAAGGTCGAAGGGACAGGAAGCAAAAAATTTCCTAGTGAGTCACTAGGGGTGATTGTAAGTCTTTCCATGCCTTGATTCCTGGACCTGTGGATCCTGGCTATGGGAGAAACCATACCATATATTGGACACTGATTCAAAGCATAGACCACCTTCTAGAGAAACCCGCCCCAGTCTTCCAGGCTGTTGCCACCTAATTGGTGCTATAACTGTGTCTTCAAAAGGCCATTCCATCTTTCTATCAGGCCGGCTAATAGATGACCAGGATGGTGGTGAACATGGTAAGACCTGCAGATTCCATGACCATGGGCCCACTGCTTCACTTCTCTGGCTGTGCAGTGAGTTCCTTGGTCAGAAGCACTACTGTGTGGAATACCATGAGGGTAAATAAGGCATTTTATAAGTTCACAATGGTGGTTTGGGCAGAAGTATTATATGCAGGAAAAGCAAATCCACAGCCAGAATAAGTATCTACCCCAGAAAGGACAAAGCATTGTCCTTTCCACAGATGAAGTGATCCAGTGTAGTCAACCTGCTACCAGACTGCTGGCTGCTCACCTCGGGGAATGGTGCCATATCCGGGGCACAGTGTTGATTTCCACTGTTAGGAGACCTGGCACTCAGCAGCAGCTGTAGCCAGGTCAGCCTTGGTGAGTGGCAGTCCATGTTGCTGAGCTCATGCATAGTCCCCATCTCTGCCACCAGGGCCACATTGCTCATGCATAGTCCACCATCTCTGCCACCAGGGCCACATTGTTCATGGACCACTGGGCAGTGATGGGGATGGCTGGAGAAAGAGGCTGACTGTCCACAGAATGGGTCATCCCCCACTGGTCAACCACAGAGCAGGGGGGACCCCAGGATGACTGTGGCTTATAGTAAGTTTTGGTTTTACTTAAGTACTGGGCAAGCCTCAATGAAACATTTCACTATTAGGATAAGAATTTGCACTGTATCAAGCTGATGATAGAAAAATAAATAAATAAATAAAAATTGAAAAATAAAAGAAAGAAAAAGGCATTTGCTCAATCAATAGCTGCATACCATGTACCAGGAGATGTGTTGATCTAATCAAGTAAGGACACCACATCTGGTACAGCAGCTGCAATCCGAGTCACTACTTGATTGAGTTTTTGATTGTCAACTGCCATTCTCCATGACCCATCTGCCTTTTGTACTGGCCAGACAGGAGGGTTAAAGGGAGATGTGGTGGGAAGCACCACCCCTGCATCTTTCAAGTCCTTGGTGGTGGCCCTAATTTCTGCAGTTCCTCCAGGGATGCGACATTGTTTTTGATTCACTATTTTCCCTGGCAGAGGCAGCTCTAAAGGCTTCCATTTAGCCTTTCCAACCACAGGTCAGGGAACCC
>CABHPH010138624.1:0-35309 GCA_902168325.1 Peromyscus nudipes | reverse complement strand
CTCTCTCTCTCTCTCTCTCTCTCTCTCTCTCTCTCTCTCTCTCTCTCACACACACACACACACACACACACACACACACTCTCCAGATTCTGTATTTGAGAAACAAACATGCAATATCGTTTTGAATAACAAGGATCCTAGTAAGTTGTAGTTTGCCTAGAGTGAACATTTCTTAATTCAATGAAATGTTTTTTCTTTTGGTTTGAGACAGAGTCTTGGGAAGTCATGACAGCAGGAATGTGAGGTAGCTGCCCAGCATCCACACCCAGGAAGCACACAGGAATGAAGGTGGGTATTCTGCTTGCTTTCACTTTTTTCAGCTCTGGGGCCCATTCCAAGGAGTGATAGTGCCCACATTTAGAGCAAGTGCTCTTTTAAACTAAATCTCTATCTTTCTATTTTATTAATAATGACTCTGGAGCCAGATGCTGGGGTGAAAACCTGCTAGCTCAGAGAGGCAGAGAAGTTACTCAGCTGCTTCCTCCTCCACTGTCACCCCAGAAAGAGGTGACACCTACACCACCCTCTCAAACAACAAAAAACTCCTTCAACTGAATGTACCTCCTTTCTACTTCCTCTCTCTCTCTCTCTCTCTTACAATATTCAAGCAGACAGCTCTTGGATTAAAGGTTTGTTCTAGGTCTGGGGCACACCACAACTAGAAACAGGTTATCCAGTAAATAAGGCAGTCTCAGGTTCACAGTGTGATCAAATATACAACAGGCAAATCTTTCCCCTTCAGTTAGCATAATCTAGAGACACCCTCCTAAACATACCCAGAGGCCTGCCTCCTAGGTGAATCTAGATCCTGTCAAGTTGACGGTCAGTTTTAACCATCACAGGGGTAATTAATGTCACCATATTGCATTGTCATTCTTTTCTTTTCCTTCCTTCCTTCCTTCCTTCCTTCCTTCCTTCCTTCCTTCCTTCCTTCCTTCCTTCCTTCCTTCCTTCCTTCCTTCCTTCCTTCCTTCCTTCCTTTCTTTCTTCTTTTTTTTTCGAGACAGGGTTTCTCTGTGTTGTTTTGGTGCCTGTCCTGGATCTCGCTCTGTAGAACAGGCTGGAGTCGGGAGGCAGAGCCAGGCATTGCCATTCTTTGAAAAGAGGCTGTTCCCCAGGGTTTCTAGCCCCAGGCTGGTGAGAGAACAACAGCAACAGCTCTGCACCATGCCTTGTGGCTGAGGAAGGCAAGATTCAAACAGGAGCCTGCCTGGCACCTCTGTTGCTGGGCAGTTGGTCACCATTATGGTGAGCGAATACAGGGTGGGGAGGAAGAAGAAAGAGAGAGGCAGAGCAGTTCATGGGCTGAGGAGAGAGGCAGATCTGAAGAGGTGAGGGTGGGGAGGAACAGGCTGATGTGATTGGCCTGCTTCCAAGGTGATATCTAGGCCTGTGCCCTTCCAAGAGCCAAGTCTTGGTCCGAGGCCCTGAAGCAGCCAAAGGGGCCTGAGTTTGTGGCTTCTGTCACCACTGAGGCCCGTGCAGAGGCCCATAGTCTGGGCTGCCACCTGGGCCCACGTTGGTCTCTGAGGGCAACATTGCCATGGGGCCCATGGTGATCTGAGTGGCCTGTGCTGCGACCTGGAGCCATGGTGACATCTGGGCCGGGGCTGCTGCTGAGGAGCATGTCTGGGTCTGTTTTCCTACCACAGCTGGGCTCTCTACTGATGTCCAATGGCCCATGTTGACACCAAAGGCCACACAGGGTTTAGGCCACAACCTACAATGATGTTGGTGTCAAAGGGCTGTGCCACTGCTGGGACCATGGTGATTTGAGTGGCCAGCACCGTCACCCGGGGCCATGGTGTCACCTGGGCCAGGGCTGCAGCAAAGGGCCATGTCTGGGTCCATGGCCCTACTGCAGGCAGGGTCTGTGTTGATGTCTGTAGCTCCTGATACCATAGAAGGCCATGCCAATGTCAGGGGTTTGGGCGCCACCTGGGGCCGAGTACCATGTTGCCATGGAGACCATGCTGATTTGAGTGGTGGACACTGCTACCTGGGGACATGATAACATCCAAGCCTGGGATGCTGACCAGTTCAGAGGCAAAGTCAATTCTATTTCTCCTTCCCAGGGAAATCTGTGCCACACACCCCCACCCCTACTTGAGCCTTCCTTATTACTTAACCTTTCTGGGTCTGTGGATTGTAGCATAATTATCATTTACTTTACAGCTAATATCCACTTATAAGTGAGTATATACTATGTTTGTCTTTCTGGGTTTGGCTTACCTCACTCACACAGGATGATATTTCTTTTCTAGTTCCATCTACTTGCCTGCAAATTTCATGATGTCGTTTGTTTTTAACAGCTATGCAGTACTCCATTGTGTATATGTACTACATTTTCTTTATCCATTTTTCTGTTGAGGGACATCTAGGTTGTTTATAGTGTCTGGCTATTATGAATAAACCACAATGAACATTTGAGCAAATGTCCTTGTGGTAGGATGGGGCATCCTTTCGGTATATGCCCAGGAGTGGTATAGCTGGGTCTTGAGTTAGATCAATTCCCAATTTTCTGAGAAATCACCATGTTGATTTACAAAATGGCTATACAAGTTTGCATTCCCACTTGCATTGGAGGAGTGTTCCCCTTGTTCCACATCCTTCTCAGATAAGCTGTCACCTGCGTTTTTAATCTTAGCCATTCAAATGGTTGTAAGATGGTATCTCAAAGTCATTTTGATTTACATTTCCCTGATGGCTAAGGATGTTGAACATTTCTTTAAGTGTTTCTTAGCCATTTGAGATTCATCTGTTGAGAATTCTCTGTTTAGATCCGTACCCCATTTTTAATTGGATTGTTCAGATTGTTGATACCTAGTTTCTTGAGTTCTTTTCATATTTTGTATATTAGAGCTCTCTCAGATGTGGAGCTGGTGAAAATCTTTTCCCATTCTGTAGGCTGCCATTTTGTTCTATTGATGGTGCCCTTTGCCTTACAGAAGCTTTACAGTTTCACGAGGTCCGGTCCCATTTATTCATTGTTAATCTTAATGCCTGTGCTATTGGCGTTCTGTTCAGGGAGTTGTCTCCTACACCAATTCATTCAAGGCTATTCCCCACTTCCTCTTCTATCAGGTTCAGTGTACCTGGTTTTATGTTGAGGTCTTTGATCTACTTGGACTTGTGTTTGTGCAGAGTGATAGATATGGATCTATTTGCATGCATCTACATGCTGACATCCAGTTAGACCAGCATCATTTGTTGAAGATGCTTTCTTTTTTCTGGCTTCTTTATCAAAAACATATGTCCATAGGAGTCTGGATTTATGCCTGTGTCTTCAGTTTGACTCCATTGATCAGTATGTCTGTTTTTAAGCCAGTACTATGCAGTTTTTATTACTATAGCTTTATAGTTCAAATTGAAATCATGGATGGTGATACCTCCAGAAGATTTTTCATTGTACAGGATTGTTTCAGCTATCCTGGATTTTTTTTTTCCATATGAAGTTCAGAATTGTACTTCCAAGGTCTGTAAAGAATTGCATTGGAATTTTCATGGGAATTGCATTGAATCTGTAGATTGCTTTTGGTAAGATGGACATTTTTACTATGTTAAGCTACAGATCAGTGAACATGGAAGATCTTTCTATCTTCTGATATCTTCTTCAATTTCCTTCTTCAAAGACCTGAAGTTATTGTCATACGAGTCTTTCACTTGTTTGGTTAGAGTTACCCTAAGATATTTCATATTATTTGTGGCTATTGTGAAGGGTGTTGTTTCCCTGATTTCTTTCTTTGCCCATTTATCGTTTGTATATAGAAGGGCTACTGATCTTTTTTTAAGTTAATCTTTTATCCAGACACTTCACTGATAATGTTTATCAACTGTAGGAGTTCCCTGGTAGACTGTTTTGAACTCAAACCTTTTAAACAACAGGTCATCCTTTTCTTTCTCTTTCTATTCCTTGGTAAGTATTATTTTGTTTCTGTGAATTTCACAATTTTGCAGACTTTATATACTGTATATAAGTGGAGTAATCAAACATTTATCATTTTGAGACTGTCTTACTTCACATAGTATATGAACTTGCATATTAAGAAATACTTTGCCGGGCGGTGGTGGCGCACGCCTTTAATCCCAGCACTCGGGAGGCAGAGCCAGGCGGATCTCTGTGAGTTCGAGGCCAGTCTGGGCTACCAAGTGAGCTCCAGGAAAGGCACCAAGCTACACAGAGAAACCCTGTCTTGAAAAACCAAAAAAAAGAAAGAAATACTTTTAAATTTTATACTGTCAACTGTTATAAACTATAAGACAGAGAAGATGACCTTGATGAAATGATTGATAATGTTAGGGAAGGCCCATAAAATTGTACACTAACAGTTTGCTTCTGTTTAAGATTGATAATAAGCAATTTATTTCCAACTTACATACTTAATTGTCTATTTAATAAAATAGTTATCCAGTCAGAAGGCTAAAAACCCATGAACGATGAGGTCATAAATTTGAGAGGGAATATGGGGGACATGGCAGAAGAAGGTGGCAGTAGAAAGAGGAGTAAAAATTATGTAAATACAATACTCACATATGAAAATTTCAAAATATAAAAAATAAAATATAAAAGAAACATTAAAAGATTAAAAAACTAATCTTACTATAAAAAATGATCTGTGAGGAAAACACAGCCCTGCTTAGCACCATTAAGACTGAGTGGGAGAAGGAGAGCCACGCACCTGCCCCGGGTGGCCTGCCCTGGGGAGTGAAGAGAAAACATGGGCCCACCCAGCACCTTGTTGTGACACCGAGCAGTCAGGCACTATTATAGTGAACAAATGTATGGTGAGGTATGGGAGACACACACACACACACACACACACACACACACACACACACACACACAGAATGGTTCATGTCCTGTAGAGAGAGGCATATCCGAAAAGGTGAGGTGGTGAGGAGTGGTGCTTGCCACTCAGGACCATGGTGATGTCCGGGCCTGGGCTGCTGCCAAGGCCCATGTCTGGGTCCATGGCCCTGCTGCAGCCGTGGTCTGTATTGATGCCCAGGGCTTCTATTACCATTGAAGGCTGAGAGCATAGGGCTGCACAAAGCTGGCTCTGCCCCTCACTGGCTGCAACACTCAGAAGATCGGGTCCTATCCCTTGCCTCAGGGCTGACCCTGTTTGCTGTAGTACAGGTGACTGGCCTTGAGGGCATGAGAGTGGGAGAGCTGGTCCTGATCCCCCTTGTCTGCCATGTGCTGGTGTGGGTGAGGGAAAGATGCCCTCCCCCTCTCACCACCTGTGGCAAGCAGGAGAGCTGCCCCTGCCCCTCACCAGCTGCAGCACTCATGAGAGTGGTCCCTGTATCTTGCCTGGGCAGCAGAGTAGAGCTGACCCTGCTGATGAGGGTGAGGAGTTGGGGGTGGTGGGGAGGGTGAGCCAGCCCGAGAGATCTGGCCCTTCCCCTCTTCTGTCATACAGTTGCATGGATGAGGGACAGATGCCTTCCTTCCCCCTGCCCCTCACTGCCTGTGGCAGGTGAGTGTTGTAGAATATTATTTTAAGGTGTGTTACTTTTGTTTATGCTGCATTTGTTGAACTCTGTGAAGCTGTGTTGCTGTGCCTGTCTAAAACACCTGATGGTCTTATAAAGAACTGAATGGCCAATAGCAGGGCAGGAGAAAGGATAAGTGGGTTGGCAGGCGTAGAGAATATATAGAAGGAGAAATCGAGGAGGAAAAAAGAAGCACCCAGAGAAGGAGGAGGACTTCAGGGGCCAGCCACCCAGCTACACAGCAAGCAATGGAGTAAGAAACAAAGAAAGGTATACAGGAATAGAAAAGGAAAAGCTCAGAGACAAAAGATAGATGGGATAATTTAAAGTTAAGAAAAGCTGGCAAGAAACAAGCTGGGTATTCATAATTAAGAATAATCCTCTGTGTGATTTATTTGGGTGGCAGGCCCCCCAAAAGAGCCAAAACAACCAACAACAGGTGGGAGAGCTGGCTCTAAGGTCATGAGAGCTGGAGAGCTGTCCCTGCCCCTCACCAGCTGAATAACTAGAGAGAGTGGCCACTGCACCTTGCAGTAGAGTTGGTCCTGGTGTCATAGGTGTGTATGAGCTAGCCCTGAGGGTGTGAAAGCAGGAGAACTGGCTCCACCCCTTGCTCCTAGCTGCATAGGGTGAACTAGCCTGGGCAGTGCTGGAGAGCTCACCCTGGTGATAAGGATGGGGGAAAACTGGCAGGCTACCAACCCAGTAACCACCCAGGCTCAGAACCAGGGCTATGAGTTGGCCCACCCAAACATCTATCCATCTACAATTTGCTGGAGCATGTGCAGGGGCAGGTCCTGCAGACCCAAAGCTTCAGAATCTCCACAGCACAGGGCAACAATAAGATATTAAAGAGGAGTCCCAGTGAGGGCTCCAGTTAGTGGAGCTGTTTGGGAAGGATCTACAAGAGTGGGATACCTGGATCCACATGGTAGATATACTTTCAGAATTTTGAGGAACTACTATGTGTCATTTCATAGTGCACATATTAATTACCACTCCCAAACAACCTTCTCTTGTCTCCATAAGCTCATCAACGTTTTGTCTTCTTAATATAGCACATTGTAGACTAGTATGTTTAAATTTTTCATATACTTGTCATTAATGTATCTTTTGTGAAAAATGTCTTCTGTTAAGATAATTTATCCATTTAAAATTATCTATCTGTCTATCTATCTATCTATCTATCTATCTATCTATCTATCTATCTATCTATCTGTCTATCACCTGTAATGTGTATGCACATATGCATGTCTGTGAAATGTGCTATGTGGAGGTTAGAGGCAATCTTTCAGGAGATAGGTCTTTCCTTCTACCTTGTTGAGACAGGGTTCCTCTTGTTTTTGCTACTATGCTGCATACTGAAGGCTAAGTGGCCTGGAAATATTGGGCTGCTTTTGTTGTTTCTGCCTCCCATCTCACCACAGGAGTTCTGGGATTACAGAGGTGCATCACCACATGCACCTTTTTATGTGGGTCCTGGAAATCTAACTCAGGTTGTCAGGCTTGTACAGCAGTTGCTTTAACCCACTGAGCTATCTTTTTGACCTCTGTTCGTCCATTGCTCATTTTCCTTCTTGAGGTTTTTTTTTGAGATTTAATGTATTCTACATATTAATCTCTTATCAGATAAGTAGTTTGTAAACATTTTTTGGATATTCTTTCTTTTCTTTTCTTTTCTTTTCTTTTCTTTTCTTTTCTTTTCTTTCTTTCTTTCTTTTTTTTTCTGAGACAGGGTTTCTCTGTGTAGTTTTGGTGCCTTTCCTGGAACTCACTTGGTAGCCCAGGATGGCCTCCAACTCAGAGATCTGCCTGCCTCTGCCTCCCGAGAGCTGGGATTAAAGGCGTGCGCCACCACCGCCTGACTTTTTTTGAATATTCTTGATCAGATTCTTCTCATTTTTCTTTTTTCATAAGTCATGAATTTTATTGGCCTGCTAATGTTAATGAGGAAAATATTCTATTTTAACATCCTGGGGTAATTTTATTAATTCCTTGCCAAATGTGCTGAGAAATATTGAGATTAGTATGGTATTGAAAAACGAAGGAAAACAAAGGAGGAAAAAATCAAGGGATAAAAAATGAGAACAAAAGAGGACAGAACTGTCCTGCTAAGTGACACTGGACAGTAAATAAAGGAGGGTTAATATGAAGTGGCAAGAGCTGGATTGTGGTATAGAGTCTTAATGAGGTCTCTTTTCTGCTTGCCTATTCCAGAAACAATTCTTGAACCATAGTATTCTTTGTATGGCTCCCAGATTTCAGTGATGCCCCATGGACAGCCACTTTCAAGGTGGGGTCACAGAAGCTTCTCTTGTAGAGAAAATGCTGGTAAGAGCCCTGGGTGGTTCTTCCCAGTGTTCCCTGCATGGCTTTGAGCCTGTGTCCTGTTCATATTCTCTTCCAATCTCTGGGTTTTTCCAGGCTCCCACCTTGCTGAATACTGTGCAGTTTTGATTAAAAGTTTCTCCCCTATGGCATAGAGATATTCTGTAGCCTCAGTTTCAGTGTATAGTCTTGGGACTTTTGCTCAGAATTTCTTGAGAATGCGGTTCACAGAAATTCTAGGGTGACCAAGGCATTCAGTCAGGAGAAGACTCCCTGCCTTTTTTCTTTTTATTTATTCTTTTCTCATACAGTGCATTCTGAATGTAGCTCCCCTTCCTCCACTCCTCCCAGCCCTCCCCACCTCCCTTCTCCCCTATAGCCATTGCTCCTCTGTTTCCCTTCAGAAAAGAGCAGGCATATATATATATATATACATATATATGTATATATATGTATAAAATACTAGAAATAAAAAATCTAATAGCTGAAATTGATAATTCAATGGGTGAATATTGTGGCAAATTAGATACTGTGAAACAGAGAATTATAGTAGCTAAATACAGAATTACTTAAAAATATTCAAATGGAAGCATCAATAGACAAAAAATACTTAGAAGAGTATTAGACATATTAAGTGGAAATTATATATATATTTTTTTTTTTCAGAGGAGAGAAGGTACACAATAGGGACAGAGAGAATATTTGGAGAGGACTTGGTTAGAAAATTCAAATATTGATGAAATGATAAAAGATATCAATTCTTGTACAAAGAAATGATACAAAAGCCAGTAAATCTAAATATAAAGAAAACTACCTTAATGTATGTCACAGCAGAAGTTTCCAAAAACAGAAAAAAAGAATCATTGTTAAAAGTATCCCCCCCCCAAAAAAAAAAGAGCTACATCACTGTCAAGAAGAGCAAAGATAACATTGATATCTGGGTTTTGAACAGAACCAAAAGAACTAGAATGGGAACACAATGCAACAAGAAAGAAACCATCAATTCAAGATCCTATATCGATTGTAGATATCCTCTAAAATGTGGATAACAGAAACTGTATATATTGCTCAGTGGTAGAATGCTAGCCAGACTGTACAAGGTCCTGTGTTCCATTCCCAGCACCACAAAAAGTGTTATTAAATGTCGGTGATGGCACAAGCAAGCACTGTGAATAATAGTATAATAGTATGGTACTTCCTTTAAGATATCAAAAATAAAATATGCATTTATTTCAGCAATCCTACTCTTGTTTTATTTATTGATTTATTTATTGATTTATTTATTGATTTATTTATTTATTTATTTATTTATTTATTTACTTACTTACTTACTTATTTATTTTTTGGCTTTTCAAGACAGGGTTTCTCTATATAGTTTTGGTGGCTGTCCTGTATCTCACTCTGTAGACCAGGCTGGCCTCGAACTCACAGAGATCCACCTGGCTCTGCCTTCTGAGTGCTGGGATTAAAGGCATGCACTACCACTGCCTGGCTCTACTCTTGTTTTTTTAGACAGAGTATCATTGTATATTGGTAGCTGGCCTGGAGCTTGCTATGTAGACCAGACTGGCCTCAAACTGACACCTGCCTCTGCCTCAAGTTCTAGGATTAAAGGTATGCACCACTACACCCTAAAGCAAACTCACTCTTGAGTAAATATCCAAAGAAATTGATGCCAGGAACTGAAAGAGGTATTGTGGCACACTTGTGTTCATTGAAGTATTATTTTTTAAAAGCCAGATTTAGAAACAACCTAATTGTCCATCAACAGAAAAATGAACAAGAAAATATGATACATACAGTGGATATTATCCATCTCTTAAAAGGAAATAAATCATGTTATTTATGACAACATGGATGGATCTGGACGATACTATTTTAAGTGAAATGAGCCAGATATAAAAGGACAAATATTGCATTTTATTGTTCATCATAAAGAATTGAAGATAGTCAAATTCAAAGAAATAGGGTGTCTTAGTTATTGTTATATTGCTGTGAGGAGACACTATGACCAAGGAAACTTATAAAAAAATCATTAATTGGGAGTTTGCTTACAGTTTCAGAAAGTTAGTCCATGATCATCATGGCATGGAGATGGTGGCAGGCAGGCAGGCAAATGCTGCAGCAGTACCTGAGAGCTCACTTCTGATCTGCAGAGAGGGAGAGAGAGAGAGAGAGAGAGAGAGAGAGAGAGAGAGAGAGAGAGAGAGAGACAGAGAGAGACAGAGAGAGACAGAGAGACAGAGACAGAGAGAGACACAGAGACAGAGACAGAGAGACACAGAGACAGAGACAGAGAGACACAGAGACAGAGACAGAGATAGACACTAGGCCTGACATGAGCTTTTGAAACCTCAAAGTCCAATCCCAGTGACACACTACAAGGCCACACTTCCTAATCCTTCACAAACAGCTCTACTAACTGGGGAGCAACATTCAACATTCAATCATATGAGCCTATGGGGACCATTCTCATTCAAACCACCACAGAAGGGTAAAGTAGTGGTTACTGTGATCTGAGTGGAGGCGTTTGCTCAATGAATATAAAGTTTGAGGCCAAAGGGATGGCTCAGCAGTCAAGAGCACTAGTGGGTTTTACAGAGGATCTGAATTTGATTCCCGGCACATACATGGCAACTCACAGCAACTCTGTATCTCCAGTTGTAAGGTTTCTGACACCCTCTCTGGCCTCTGTGGACATCAGGCATGTACAAAGTAGAAAGACATACATGCCAGCACAACACCCATATACATGAAATAAAAGTAAATAAAAAATATAAAGTTTAGCTGTGAGAAAAGGTAAAGGAAACAAGTGTTTTAAAACATAGCAATGTATTTGAATTTTAATGTGTCCTGTTGCATGATATACTATGTGGCTCATTCAGGCCAATAGTTCATACCAAATCACTCAGTTATGAAAAATTCATTTATGTGGAAATGGTAAGAATCCTTATCCTTTTTTTTTGTTTTTTTTCGAGACAGGATTTCTCTGTGTAGCTTTGGAGCCTGTCCTGGATCTCGCTCTGTAGACCAGGCTGGCCTTGAACTCACAGAGATCCGCCTGCCTCTGCCTCCCGAGTGCTGGGATTAAAGACATGCGCCACCACCGCCCGGCTTGAATCCTTATCCTTTGCAAGGATTGATTTGTTATTATTCTTTATATGGTGAGGATGATAAAAGCAAAATTATTCCATTTCACCTTTCCTGGATTTTACTGTAAAAAATTAACCACAAATAAATAAAGTGCTTAAAAATACTTAGTGGGACTGGGAAGATGACTGTTGATAAAATATTTGCCATGGAAGCATGGGGTCCTGAGTAAGAACCAGGTGGTGGGCATGATCTAAAACACTAAAGTGGTGAGCTTGTAATCCTAGTGCTAGGGAGGTAGAGACAGACTGATCTCTGGAGCTTACTGGTCACCCATCCAATGTAGATGGCTGAGGAATGACACTTGAGGTTGACAGCTGGCCTACACACATGCACACAAATACTCTACATCTCAGATATTCTAATAAATTTATTTTTCAACTCTTTCCTTTGCAGATAGAGTGTTGCCATATTGAGATGATCTTGCTATGTAGACCTTGGTGGCCTGGAACTCACAGAGTTCTGCCTTCCTCTTCCCCCAGAGTGTTGGGATTAAAGGCATGTACCATCATGCCTTGCTTCCATCTTTGAAAAATTTCTGCAATTTCCTTAAACTATTTTGTGTCATGTGAAAAAGGACAGTCATGCTTTGAGTTATCAGAGGACTAGTAAATGTATATACTGATTGCTGTCTCTTGTGAAACTCAATCAATTTTCCAATCCTGGGGAATAAAAACTAAGCCACTTGAAACAATTGTTTTGTTATTTTATTTTAAGCTTGGTATGAATAAGTCAAAAGTAGTAAAATCAGAGTTAGTTGGAAATTTTTACATTAAATTAGTTTCAGGAGGTATCTATGTGAGTTAAAATATTTGAACTCTTAAGATCTTAGAGTACTGCTGTGGGATGTTCTATATGGCAAATGTGTTGCTAATAAAACACTGATTGGCCAGTGGCTAGGCAGGAAGTATAGGCAGGACTAACAGAGAGAATAAAAAGAGCAGGAAGGTGGAAGGAGACGCTGCCAGACACAGCTAGCCACTGCTGCCAGGACAAGCAGCATGTAAAGATGCCGGTAAGCCATGAGCCATGTGGCAGGGTATAGATGTATAGAAATGGATTAATTTTAGATATAAGGACAATTAGCAAGAAGCCTGCCACGGCCATACAGTTTGTAAGCAATATAAGTCTCTGTGTTTACTTGGTTGGGTCTGAGCGGCTGTGGGACTGGCAGGTGAAAGAGATTTGTCCTGACCGTGGGCCAGGCAGGAAAACTTAAGCTACAGATGTACTTAAGAGCACTGAGGTATTCTGAATACAGGACAAAAATATCAATGCAATATATGGTTTAATATTTTTTTCTCTTGACCAGACCAAAACTGTGTTTTATATTCATGTATGTACCGAGGTTTCTTAGTGTAGTTAATTGGATGAAATTAAGAATTTATTTATAACCTTGCTTATTTAAATTTTTGCTTTAAGCTTATCTTTGATACTTCAACCTAAAGAATCAAAAATATGCAATTATAGATGGTGCAAATTTTGTCCTCATTATATATTGTTGCCTTGGTTTGAAGATTCTTTCATACAGAATTTTTTTACTATGTGTCTACATGAAATATTCCCTCCCTCCCTTCTTTTTTCCCTCCTCCCTCTTATCCTCTCTCCTTCCCTCCACTTCTGTCCTTTTCTCCATACTCTTTTTGACACCGTGTAAAATTTATAAAATAGTGATATGCATTTGTTTGTTTCTAGTTTTGGCTTAGGCAGTATTTTGAACTTGAATTGTTCAAAGGTCAATTAAAAACTGCCTGGCTTTTTGCAATCTCTCGAACAGCCTGCATCTCTGGCAGTACTGCAGTAAGTCCACTTAGAATAGATCAGTTAGAACCAGGTGGCACTACTGCTGTGGTACAGGCAGTTCTTGCACCCTCCCATTTACCCTAGTCTTATCACTTCTTGTTGGTTCTTGACATACAGGCCTAGATTTGTTGTCATTTATCATTGGACACTGGACCTCAAGTTCAAATCCATGTTATCAGTCACACATACTATGGATTCTGGTTTAACAGTAATAACAATGAGGACAGTTGTAAAATAAAGAAATAAGTGATGGAAATTTGGCTCTTGCGGGAATTGTACTTTAGCCTATGTAAGGATAATGTGCTTATTTGCAAATGGCCATTTCTTCAAGCTAGATGTAGTCATTGGTTGTTATCTGGCAACTCTTTGATTTTCCTTTTACTTTATCGCCAGAAAAAGATCACGCTGCCTCTGATTTCTCTCTCTCTCTCTCTCTCTCTCTCTCTCTCTCTCTCTCTCTCTCTCTCCGTTTTTTTGAGACAGGGGTTCTCTGTGTAGTTTTGAGTTTTGGTGCCTGTCCTGGATCTCGATCTGTAGACCAGACTGGCCTCGAACTCACAGAGAGCTGCATGGCTCTGCCTCCCAAGTGCTGGGATTAAAGGCATGAGCCACTGCTGCCCAGCCTCTGATATCTCTTAATCAGCCTGTTTTGTGTATTTGTCTACCGTGGGCAATTTTCCAATTTCATGGAGCTGGACTAAATTGTGGAAAGCTATGCTATTGGATTCCTATGATTGTGTAAATACTGTGAGAGCTGAGTGTAGGGAGTCAACAAGTTTGAGTTAAATGATGATACTATTTCCAATATCTTCTTCACTGTTCTCTTACATGGCCAAGCAGCCTAGCTTTGGAGTTCTGGTCATTAAAGTGACAGAATGAAGTTAATGTGACAAAATGACAGCTTTGCTTTTGCTAGAACTGAGTGATCCAAATGCCCTTAATTAGATTTGATTCTAATATGCCCAGAACGCTTCCTCAGAAAAGATAGAGTACTAATATCTTGCACTGATGAAGGGCCTTTTATCCAGTTTCTACACATGATCTAACAACCAATAGGACACAGTAAAAGTGTCTTTAATCACAAAAGGAATGTAACAACTGTACAATGGTCTATAGCAAAACACTGTTTATCAGGAGCTATAAAATTAGTATTCACATTTATCTTAAGTAGCAAGTATTATTTAACAAGAAAAGTTGAAGTTTTTAAAAACTAAGTCTTTTGAGAGTGAGAGCTACCTATTTTAAGTACCGAGGACAGATCACGAAGTGGTTTTCCAAAGTGTCATGATATGGTTATGCTTGTTAATTTCAGTATCCTTTCAAAATGGATATAAGAGTAGGATTGACATAGTAAAAATGGCTATCTTACCAAAAGCAATCTACATACTTAATGCAATTCTCATTAAGATCTCAACACAATTCTTTACAGAACTTGAAAGAACAATACTCAACTTCATATGGAAAAACAAAAATCCCAGGATAGCTAAAACAATCCTGTATAATAAAAGAACTTTCAAACTCTACTAAAAAGCTATCATAATAAAAACCAAATGGTATTGGCATAAAAGCACACAGGTGGATCAATGGAATTGAATTGAAGATCCAGGTGTAAATCCACATACCTATGGGCACCTGATTTTTGACAAAGAACCCAAAATTATACAATGGAAAAAATAAAGCATCTTCAACAAATTGTGGTGGCATCACTGGATGTCAGAATGTAGAAGATTGCAAATAGATCCATATATATCACCCTGAACAAAACTCAAGTCCAAGTGGATCAAAGACATCAATATAAATCCAGATAAACTGAACCTGATAGAAGAGAAAGTGGGAAATAGCCTTGAATGCATTGGCACAGGAGACAACTTCCTCAACAAGACACCAATAACGCAGCCACTAAGATCAAACTTCATAAATGGAACCTCATGAAACTGAAAAGTTTCTGTAATGAAAGGATTCATCAATAAGACAAAACAGTAGCTTACAGAATGGGAAAAGATCTTCACCAACCCTACATCTGACAGAGGGCTGATTTCAAGAATATATAAAGAACTCAAGAAACTATATAAAGACACCAGCAAACCAGATAATCCAGTTAGAAAAAGGGTGCAGGTCTAAACAGAGAACTCTCAACAGAGGAATTTCAAATGGCTGAGAAATACTTAAGGAAATGTTCAACATCCTTATCCATCAAGGAAATGCAAATCAAAACGACTCTGAGATTCCATCTTATAACTATAAGAATGGCTAAGATAAAAAACAAAAGTGGCAGCTCATGCTGGATAGGATATGGAGCAAGGAGAACACTCCTCCAATGCTGGTAGGAGTGCAAACTTGTATAGTCACTTTGGAAATCAGTGTGGTGGTTTCTCAGGAAACTGGCAATCAATCTACCACAAGAGCCAACTATACTATTGAGAATATACAAAAAGGATGCTCAGTCATACCACATGGACACTTGCTCAACTATGTTTATAGCAGCTTTATATGTAATAGCCAGAAACTGGAGACAACCTAGATGTCCCTCAACCAAAGGATAGATAAAGAAGATATGGTACATTTGCACAATTGAGTATTACTCAGTATTCAACTCATGTTGAAAAAAATACATCATGAAATTTGAAGGCAAATGGATGAAACTAGAAAAAAAATCATCTCAAGTGAGGTAACTCAGATCCAGAAAGATAAACATGGTATATACTGACTTATTAGTGGATATTAGCTGTTAAGTAAATAATAATCATGTTAGAATCCACACCCAGAAAGCCTAAGTAACAAGGAAGGCTCTAAGGGGGACACATGGATCTCCCTAGGAAGGGGAAATAGAATAGATTTTTCAGGTGGACTGGGGGCAGGTGGGTATGGGAACATGAGTGATCAGGTTTGGAGCAGACAGAGAAGGAGAGTACTGAAAGAAATGACTGGAAAGGGGTGGGACATTTTGGAGTCAGATAAAAATCTGGTACAAGGGAATCTCCCAGGAATCTACAAGGATGGCCCCAGCTAAGACTCCTAGCAATAGTGGATACATAGCCTGAACTGGCCATCTACTGTGACCAGATAAGACTTCAAGTGGTGGGAGTGGGAAGCTAACCCAGGTACATAACCTTCCACCTACAGTCTGTACTGCCTATGGGATGTACTTGAGGTATGGGTGGCCAAGAGATTGAGGGAATGGCCAACCAATAACCAGTCTAGCCTAAAACTCATGCCAGGAGAGTAAGCCCACTCCTGAAACTGCCTGGAACACCAGGACCCACAGAATGGATGACCCAGAGACCTAGGATAAAACCAAACATGACTGGAGGAAAAGAATGTCAATGTAATGATGCCTAAGGATATTCTGTTATACTCATAGATGGGTGCCTACCCCAATTGTCATCAGGGAGGCTTCATCCAGCAACTGATAGAAATAGACCCACAGCCAAACATTAGGCAGAACTCGGGGAATCCTGTAGAAGTCAGGGTGGGGGGGTTGTAGGAGCAAGAGGGGTCAAGAACACTCCAAGAAAGCCCACAGAATCAACTAACTTAGGCTCATAGGGGTTCACAGAGACTGAACCAACAACCAGGGAGCCCACATGGGACTGACATAGACCCTTTGCATATATGTTACAGTTGTGTAGCTTGGTCCTCTTGTGGAACTCCTAACAGTGGGAACAGGGGCTTTCTCTGACTCTTTTACAGGCTTTTGGACCCTACTCCTCACACTGGGTCACCTTGCCCAGCCTTAATACATGAGAAGCTTAGTCTTACTACAACTTGATATGCCATGTTTTGTTGATATTCATGGGAGACCTGCCATTTCCTGAACAGAAATGGAGGAGGAGTGGATTGGGGGAACAGAGAGGTGGGTAGGAGTAGGGACTGGGAGAAGAGAAGGGAGGAGAAACTGTGCCCAGGATGTAAAATAAAAAACAAACAATGGGTATGGGAGGGGGAAGACTTGGCTATGTGTGATACCACAGCATACTTTTGCTAATAAAGTTATTGTAAATGTGTGTGTGTGTGTGTGTGTGTGTGTGTTTATGTGCATGCATGTGTGTGCATTTGAACTTGTAGAGAAAGGAAAATTAGAAGCTCATAGAAGGTGAGAAATTTATTTATAATTTAATTAACTCAAATTAAGTCTGTTCAGTTTTAAGCCCACATTTCTCCTATTCAGCCATTCTACCTTTAGCTGATGCTATTAACCTCTTGTGCTAAAAAAATTAGAGATTGTTTTCTGTTGTAGAATATTATTTTAAGATGTGTTACATTTGCTTATGCTGTAGAACATTTGTTTAATGATGCAAAGATGTGTTGCATTCCTTTATGTTGCATTTGTTTAACTCTGTGAAACTGTATTACTTTGCCTGTCTAAAATACCTGATTGGTCTAAAAAGGAGCTGAACAGTCAATAGCAAGGCAGGAGAAAGAATAGGCAGGGCTGGTAGGCAGAAAGAATAAATAGAAGGAGAAATCTGGGAGAAGAAGGAGCAAGAGAGGAAGGAGTAGAGAACGCTAGGGACCAGCCACCCAGCCACACAGCTGGCCACAGAGTAAGAGTGAAAGTAAGATATATAGAAGTAAGAAAAAGAAAAAGTCCAGAGGCAAAGGTAGATGGGATAATTTGTTAAGAAAAGCTGATAAGAAACAAGCCAAGCTAAGGCTGGGCATTCATAATAAGAAAACATCTCCATGTTGTGTGATTATTTGGGAACTGAGTGGCAGGCCCTTCAAAGGAGCAAAAACAACCAACAACATTTTGGTGCCCATGTGGGGCTTTTGAATGTCTATAGTGCCTTAGAAAGCTTAAAAAAAAAAGGATATGGCTCCTTCAAGAGTTTCTGCCTATTGGTGAGCCCTTGAGCAGGCACTATGTTAAGTAGGAACAAAAAAGTAAGTAAAAACGTCTGCCACAGTGCAAGCATTGGCATTCTAGAACTCTGGGAAGGGTGAATGCAGTTCTCAGTCATGAACCTCCAACTGGGCTGTGAGCTTTAGGCCTGACTTTCACGACCTAGAAAGCAAAAAGTGGTCAAAGCCAGCTGAGAGCTTTGTGGAGGATCCAGGTGTAGGTTAGCAGGTTTGCTCACATGGTCAAAAAAGGCTAAAAGATACACAGTAAAAGGGGTCCAGATGGAAAAAAACCTCTTGACAGGTTCTACAATGTGTGTAGGCTTAAGAAAGAAAGAACATGGGTATAGACAGTCATAAAAAGAAATAAATAGGTTAAAAATAAAAAAGTTTTTAAAGAGAGAAGTAAAGTAATGTTAAAAAAAGAATAAGCCACACAGAGGTGGGAAATACACAGGGAGTCTAAATTCTGTATGTTATTGTGTTGATTTTGAATTTTTTAATTGTTGATAAGCAAACAGCAGCTTCTGGGAGACATGAGATTCTGAGAAGGACTGCAAAATTAAACCCACTTAGACACTTTAGGTATATCTTAACTTTAAATAAGAAGACAAAAATATATTTGTCAAGTGGAAATCAAAAATGTTTTGGAGTTTTGTTCCCACAGGAGAAGATAGGCTGTGGATTCTTTCAGGTTAATACAGATCAGGTTTGATCAGGGGAGATCTGAATCTTGACAGGTGATATCTATCAACAAATGTCATAGCTGGTTTTCCCAGGATTTGGTCATTATCTCCAATTTTCTCTCTGAGACCCTATGGATGCTTAGTCCACATACAGCAGAAAGCAGTCTAGAGAACACTATGCCCACATTTCCAAGAGATGGGGTGAGTGGTCTTTGATTATTTGGAGGGTTATGGATGTTTGTTATCATTTAGGGGAATATAGGAATGATAAGATGAAAGGGTAGATTATTGAATCTACTTTAAATAAAAAACAACTATTAATCTCAAATATATTTTATTTGTAAGGACTTTTGTATATTGAAACAAATTTAAGGTAATTTTTGTTACAATACACTGTATGCATGTTTCCATTCTTGTTTAAAGGATTTTGGTATATTGATACAAATTTTAAAGTTATTTTTGTTACAGTGTATATATGTTTCTACTCTTGTTTAAGGTATTGTACTTATGCAGTTCATTTAAAAATGTAAGTTAAAATTCTAGTTTTTGAAAGCTATTATAAACTATTTAGGGTAATCAAGAGACATAGGTTAGTAGTTATTTATAACAATCAAATTTGTAAATAAATTATATATGTTTTTAAAATCAGACAAAGATATATTTTAGAATAGATAAATGGTCTTCAAACACTTCAAAGATCTATAGAATATGACATTTAAAATGCTTTGTTAACTTAATGTTTTTCATGACAATGAAACACTTCTGCTCCAGGCAGCACCAATTTACTTCAGAGATGGTGGGCACTGAAGAAACTCCTTATGGGGTTTGCTTTCATTGTGACAAGTTTAGCCACTGGACAAAGAAACTGCTCTTGCTTTTGACTGCTGATAATATGCTGTGCAGCCTAGACATACAGGACACGCAGGGAAAATACTGTTGAACTTTGTCAAAACAAGTCAGGACAGTCCTTTGAGATTCCTGCTTCACAGAAGAGTCTGTCAGATATTCTGCAGAACACAGAAAAAAGCAACTGATGAACCTTGCCAATACAAGGCAGGACAGTCCTTCAAATTCCTGTTCCACTGAAAAGTCTGCCTGATACTCTAGGCCTGTAGGCTGAAGAAGGATGCCACAGCATTGCAAAGGAACTTTGAGTGACTGCCCAGGTTTTTCTATGTAAAAGATCTTTTGTCTCCTCTGTAAATCTTTTATATTAAATCTCCTAGAAGCATATGGAAGAACTAGTCCTGTCACATTTCCACATGCTTTCATAATAAACACTAGCTAATGTTCTAATAGTTTACATACATTTTCTCCTTAGCATAGTGTGATTTCCTTGCTTCACCAAGGGTACTTTTTCCAAGTTGTTCAAATGTTCTTGAATTTGACTTGCTGACCTGGGTTGTGACTTAGAGAGTTCTGACCTTGTTGTTATGGTATTTTCAGAGGCTCTCAAGGTCATATGCAAATAGATCACTTCCTCTGTATTCCAACGGCACAGAGGTTTTGCCTTCTTCTCCAGGAGCAACTTTACATTAGCTAATAACATTGTTTTGCCTTCTTGTTTTCCTCCAGAATGTCAATTATAAACTTATTTTCTTCTGTCCATATAAGGAAACCAATAAACTTCTTTAGCTTGTCTTACAGTTACCCTCCCTCCCTCCAGTGTTGATAGTTATATTGCATTTGTGTTCATGGAGCATAGGATTGCTATCACACCACGTTTATCTCTACCAAAGTGAGAAAAACACTGAATGTAGTATTTTATTTTTATGTCACATTGAAAACACTCTTTTCTGTACTTCACATTTAGGTAAGATATATGTTATTGTGCCTGAGGATTGGACCTTGGTTGTTTTCCACCTCTAGCTTCTTTTTCTAGTGTTACTTTGGGACTATTGAAAACAACAAACAATAACAACAAGAAAACTGCAGCTTTGGTCCTAGCCATGCAGCTTAACAGTTCCAAAACTCTTCTGGTCAGAAAAGGATTACAGATACACAATAGGACATATTCAGATGGAAAATACCTCTAAATGGTTTACAGTGTCTGTAAAAATATATGTAGGCTTAAAAGAGAGAGGAAAAGGAGTACAGGCAGTTTATAAAGAAATAGTTTTAAAAAATAAAGTCTTTAAAGAGACAGTAAAAGTAATATAAAAGAAATAAGCCATGTGAAGATGGAAAATACACAGAGAGTCTGGATTATATATATTATTGTGTTTACTTTGAATTTTTTGACTGTTAATGAGCTAACTGCAGAAAGACATTTGATTGTAAGACTGCTAAGTTAAACCAACATATATATTTTAAAGGTATTTTGACTTCAAAATTTGGGTCTAAGAATATGTTACTTTGGAAAAGAGGTTCTGCTTTTGTTTCCACAGAAGATGAGAACTTGTGGATTGCTTCCAGGTTAATATGGTTTGATTGAATAAGATCCCCTGAAAAATCTCCAATGGGAACAGAGGGCCTAGATGATCCAACATTTCAGAGCACCTCTGTTGCAGTTTCCTCTGAAAGGCTGCAAGGCTGCTGGCTGAGATGATCCAGCCTCACAGACTACTCCACTCAGGATTTGATCATAATCCTACATTTTCTCAGGGTCCCCCAAAGATTACCAACACCCCCAATCAGCAGGAAGTAGCCTAGAAAACTATACCCACATTCCCCAAAAGTAGATTATGGATGTTTGTCTTTATTTAGGAGGTTTGGTTACAAATTGTTATTGGTTATAGCCAATCTCTTTCTAAAAGAAGAAAGGAGGATATGATATAGAAATGATGAAAAAAAGGTAGATTATTAAAACTACTTTAATCCAAAAAAAACAACTGTTAATCTCAAAATACTTTACAGTGGTATGGATTTTAGGTTATTGATACAAATTTAAGGTCAATTTTGTTATACTTTATGTATATTTCTACTCCTGTTTAAGGTATTATGTTTATGCAGCTCATTTAAAAATGTAATACATAGTTAAGAAATACAAATTAATAGTCATCTATATTAATCAAACTTATTGTCATGTTAGTTAGGTTTTATAGATATGCAGAGATATATTTCAGATAGATAGGCAATCTTCAAACACTTCAAATATCTATGTAATATGGTATTTGAAATGTTTAAAAAACTTAGACTTTTCTGGACAATGAGACACATCTGCTTCTGGCAGCAGCAATTTACTTCAAAGAGGAAGATGGGCATCGAAGATACTCCATATGGAGTTTATCTTCTTCTTGGCAAAGTTAGCCATTTAGGCAAGAAACTGCTCTTGCCTGGACTGCATGACAGTATGTTGTATAAACTGGACATACAGGACCCATTGGAAAATGACCACTGAATTTTGCTAAAACAAGGAGAGATTTCCTTCAGGTTCCTGCTTCACAGAGGAGACTGACAGACATTCTGCGGGACACAGAGAGAAGCGATTGATGAACTTTGCCAATAGGCAAGACAATCCTTCAATTTCCTGCTTCACTAAAAAGTCTGCCAGAGACTCTAGGCCTGTAGGCTGAAGATGGATTCCCCAACATTGCAGAGGAAATTTGGGTGACTGTCCAGGTAGCCAGATGTCTCTAGTCATTTCTAGAGTTTTGGAAGTTGCTTACAATATACTTCCTGTTTACTCAGGTAATATTATATCCTTCTGTGGTCTTTGATGAAGTTGAAGACTAGATAGTTATAGTTTTCCTTAATTATGACAAAAGGTAAATTAAATATAAAATTTTAGACTCCCAAAAATAGGATAGATGATAGAATATTTTCTTTATTTTTGCCAAATGCAAATAGACTAGATATTGTTACTGTAATTCTTGCTTGATATCTGTTTTGTTATATGTAATTTTACTATGTTAAAGTTAAAACCTTCCTTTCTGATTAGATAGAAAAGGGGAAGTGCTGTGGGATGTCTTTCTGTATGCTGTGAATATGTATTGCTACCATTGGTTAACAAAGAAGCTGCCTCGGCCGGCCTTTGGCAAGGCAGCTTTGAGGCAGGTGGGGAATCCAAGCAGAGAGACAAAGGAAGAAAGGCAGAGTCAGAGGAGATGCTGTGAGCAACCACCAGAAGCAAGATGTGAGAGAACAGGTGATGCCACAGCCACAGCCAAACATAGATGAATAGAAATGGGTTAATTTAAGATGAAAGAGCTTGTTAACAATAAGCTTGAGCCATAGGCCATACAGTTTATAATTAATATAAACCTCTGTGTGTTTACTTGGGACCCAGTGGCTACAGGATTAGGTGGGACACAGGAAAACTTCCCACTACACATGGTCTCTTGGTAGACCCCTCTCTTGTCTCTTCAGCTATTCCTGAAATGGAATCCATTGGCTTCTTCTGCCACCACATTTCTTTCTCCATTTTGTTTCTTGTTTTATTCTTTAGTCGAGTTTCTTCCTTGGAGTTTGTCCTTCATGTAGACTTCTCAGCTTTCTTGGGGGCCCTATAGGGCTTGAATATCCAGTACCTCAACCCCCCTGCACTCATCTCTAATGGGAGGATGAGAATTTTTCTCCTTTGCATGGTAATTATTTTTGGCAATATCTGTGTTCCCTTGCTCCCAGAACTAATAGAAATCTCCATGTATTCCCTGATTTTCTGTGGAGCTTCTATCCTCCACATTTTCCTTGCTGCCTTCCTATATTCTTTCCTAAGGGAAACTCATTTCTCAAAATGTTAATGACATGGTCTTTGAATCAATCCATATCTTTCCTCTCTTTTCATATGTTATCCTGGTTGCTTTTCCTACTTTTGAAAGGAGCTCAAGAAGCTTTAAAATCTATGCAATTTCCATCAACGTCTTGATAAAGTATGATAATCTCTTGCCTCTTTCTTTCTGTATTCATATACCATAGTCTACTCTGGATATAGAATGATGCAGTAAAGCTACGTTAGACTACATTCGTGGAAAACTCTTCAATGACTCCCAATCTAATTCAGAGAAAAGCCAAGATCCTTACCAGGATCAATGAGGTTCTTCACAATCTTACCTCTTTTACCTCTCCTGCTATTCTTCTCCTCTCCTTCTCACTCTGATTCTCCATTATTCTACAACAAATGTAGAATGTTTCAAACTTTGGCATTTTGCACATGCTGTTTCCTCTGCCTTGAATGATCTTTTCTAAGACAGCTACTTGTTCTGCTACCTCACTTGCATCTTGTCTTTTCTTAAATGTCATCTCTTTCATAAACCCCTTTGTGCCCATCTTTTCTGGAATGGTATACTTGGTGGCATTTTTCAGCCTCTTCTCTGTTTGCTTTTTCCTCTTTAGTAGTTATCACCATTTATCCCCCTATGCAGTGCACTTATCCTTTTGTTCATTGTCTGTCTCCCCACTGGACAACGGATGATGCCTACTTGGTTTATTTCTGTATTTCCAGCTCTAAGAAAAAGTTCTAACACACGATGGTTAAACAATAGAAATAGTCAAATGCATTAATAAGGGTAGGTAAATGGGGAAATTGTGCTATAAAAGTTCAGAGTGAGGCACGGCTTAATCTCGCAAGGTATAAAAGATGGAGCAAGGGCAAGAGCTGATGCTGAATTAGTTTTCAAAAGATGAATGAGATTTAAACAGGTTTGTCTGGTGCTGTAATTTCACAGAGATATGCATTTATTTCAGACAGGTGTTTGACATGTTAAAGAGATAGAAATGACAGGGTCGTAAGGAAGATGAAGTTGTAAAAGTGATGCCATGTTTGAGTGTTAATGGTTTGGAAGATGTTTGGTCTACAGGTGTTAAAGCAGGTTGTTAAATTTGGGTTGGGCTTTGAATCGTTAGGGTTCCTGGTTGCCTTAAATATAAAACAGGCCAGGCTATGATAAGGAAAAGGAATTTACTGGAAGAATTTGGGTTCATAGAACTGATGAAAGGTTTGAAAAGTTAAGAGTTGACTAATTCCTGAGCAAGTGGCACACATCTGCAATCCTAACATGCTGGAGGTAGATACTGGAATATTGTATATTCTGCTCCATTCTGGGCTATAAAATGAGACCTTATCTATAGGGAAAAAAAGAAGAGAAGGCTAACAGAACACTAATTGCTACAAAAACCAATTTCCACTTCCTCTGAAATGAATACTAAACCTATTTGCCCATCTTCCAGATGAAGGTCATTTGGTGGTCTATTTTGGTGGTAATGAATAAAGATATTTTTAGTATTTGCATATACAAAAAAATATACACACTTGGGTACATATTTAAAAGTTGTATGGTAACCATATTTACAAGGAAGTGCTGATCTATTTTCTAGAATAGAAGTGCACCACTAATATAGACAGTGATGAGAATTCTAGCTACTCTGCATCCTTGTCTATACTTGATTTCATTTTTAAGCTCAGTCTAATAGACATGTGATGATATGTCATTATGAATCTAATTTACACATCCCTAATGACACATGGTGTTGGACATCCTTTCATGTTTATTTGCCATTTGTGTGTCTTAGGCAAAGAGTTTTATACTATGAATATGAAACAAAAAATGGCAAACTGTACTTTTTAGAGATTAGTAAATATTTGAGTAGATATGAGAGGTATATAGTAAAGTAAGAAAATCCAGGTTGAAACTAGTGGGAACTCATGAAATTTAGATCAACAACTGTGGAGTCTGCATGGAACTACACTAGGCCCTCTGCATAGCAAGATAGTTATGTAGCTTGATCTGCTTAAGGGGCCCCCTGGCAGTAGGATCAGGATCCATCCCCTGCTGCATGAGCTGTCTTTTTGGAGCCCACTACCTATGGTGGGACACCTCGCACAGCCTTGAGGCTGGGGGAGTGGCTTGGACCTGCCTCAACTGAATGTACCTCCCCATGGGAGGCCTTACCTTCTTGTAGGAGGGAATGGGGGGTGAGTTGGGAGGGGGAGACTGCAGGGGCGAGAGGAGGGAAGAGGGGGATCTTTTGATTGGTATGCAAAATGAATAAAAAATTTTCTTAATAAAAATAAATAAAAATTCAAAGAAAAAGAAAGAAAGAAAGAAAGAAAGAAAGAAAGAAAGAAAGAAAGAAAGAAAGAAAGAAAGAAAGAAAGAAAGAAAAAGAGAGAAAACAGAAAGAAAATCCAAGTTCTAGTATGTACATCCATTAGGTATTTTAGTGGACTCTCTGAAGGATGACAAAAAATGAAGAAGTTAAAGAAAAGTCAGGTATGACTGAGGGATAGAATGTGTCCAGGAACAGGAAAAGAAGGAAGTTACAGAGTTGCCATCAGTGAGTTAGAAGAAAGTTTCAAGGGATGCCAGTTCCTGTGGCATGGCCATGCGTGGAGTGAATAAGGTGAGTGAAGATGAAGCTTTTTTAAAGACCCAGTGCTCTAAGGTCAGGGGCAAAACAGTTAAATAATATAATGAAAAATTAAAAGTATGAACCAAGAGTGACAGGAGCAGATCATATGGCAGTGGCAGATGTTAAAATCATCTAGGCTGGTGGGCTAGTGTTTCTGCCATGAATCGACAAGTACTTCCTACATCCAATTTGCATATCCTGCTTATCTTACTCTTACCTTCTTGCTGAATTGTTTCTTTTTCATTTATATGCACATTTTCCAATTAGCAACACGCAAAGAAACAAGACTAGGAAATATTAACCTACCCTTGCTTCTTGATATTCTATAGGGCAGGAATTTAAATCTCTCCTAAGACTGACTCTGGGTAACATATTAGAAACTGAATACTGACATCTTGATAATAGAATATGGGTGCTATGGGCTCACAGATACTGAAGTGGCAAGCATGGGGCCTGCATGGGTCTGCACCAGGTCCTATGCAGACATATTATGGCTGTTAGCTTGATGTTTTTGTGGAATTCCTAATAGTGGGAGTGGGGGTGTCTCTGACTCTTTTGCCTGCTCTTGGGACCCTTTTCCTCCTACTGGGCTGCAGCTATATTCATTTCTATGTACACAAAATTTTATGCTATTGATTCTTCCCCACTTTATCATTATACAAATAGTGATTCACTATTATTTTAATTAGGCTTTAAGACAGTGGTTCTCAACCTGTGGGTTGTGACCCTTTTGCTGGTCATACAACCTTTTCACAGGGGTTGCATATCAAGTATCCTGCATATCAGATATTTACATTATGACTTATAACAGTAGGTAAATTATAGTTATGAAGTAGCAACAAAATAATTTTATGGTTGGGGTCACTATAATACAAGGAACTGTAATGAAGTATTAAAAACAGCATTACAAAGGTTGAGAACCACTGCTTTAAGATATACTGAAGGTAAATGTCTGTGTTCAACCTGCTGGTGGGAATCTCCTTGCTTTTTTCTTCTTTTGAATTCATATAGATTATTTTTTCAAGACAGGGTTTCTCTGTGTAGCCCGAGCTGTCCTAGAACTCGCTCTATAGACCAGGCTGACCTCAACCTCAGAGATCCACCTGCCTCTGATTCCTGAATGCTGGGATTAAAAGTGTGCACTGCCACCTCCCAGCTAAATTCATATAGTTTTAATACATCACATTAAAAACAGCATTTGGGATATTATCCCATTTATGAGGTAGTCTCTGTCAATCTATCTTTTACTATTTAATGTTTCCTCACTGGTGTTTCTTTCTAACATTATATTTATCCATTTTTCATCCTACTCTGTAAGTATAGTGAGAAGCTTGATATATTCACCACGTAATATTGACTATGTCTATTTCTGAGTGATGTGGCTTAGAGTAATTCTTTGACTTCTAATTTTGTTTATTACTTGTCTTTTAGAAATAATGCACAAGAGTCCATTTTACTCAAGTGATAAAATAATCATGTAAATACTCACCAAATTAATGCCTTGGAAATGAAGGGTATAGGCTACCTCAAAGTGTACATGGGTGACATCAAACATAGCAAAAATGTTGAAGATGACAAAGACTAAAATTGATTAATTGTCTCTCTGATGGAGAAGGATGTATCTCTGGCATCCTTGTATCCATGTGGCAATTTGAATTTTGATCTCAGAGGGCATGAAGTATATACTAACCCATACTATATCACAATTACAACCTCATGGGTTATAAGATATTCATATATATATATATATTTATATATATATATATATATATATATAGTCATGCATAACTCTGATGTGAATGAAAACATTATTTCTAAAACTAAAGCTATAATCTGGTCTTTTCTTGAGTAGTATAAAAATAACATTAGCGAAAAATTCTTATTTAAATATCTCTCAGCATTATCAGCATGAAAAATCCCAATATAAATGCTCATTTCCTAAAAATACAAGATCAATAGATGAATGTTACCTGGGAGGAGAAACTCAACATTATATATCCAGGAAACTTCCCATCCCAAGGGCAGGGTAAATGGACCATAATAGGAGAAAATAGCATGAGATCAGGGACATTTGCTCAGCATGAATATTACCTTTCAGTTTGGACTAGTGTGTAGGATCATAACTTCCTAGTTCCGAGTTCTGGGCTCAGGATAGCAAAGTAACCTTATCAGTTCCTAGCTGAAAGTCAAAAAGTAGGAACTCATGTCATGTGCACAGGCTTGGAAGTCACATACCAGTATTGTTCACTATGAATAAGAGTGGGGGTCAGTTCTCCTTTTTGTTTCTTTGCTTTTGTTTGTTCTGTATGTGAGCTTTGTCACCCTTAATTCTATCTTTTTTCTATACAAATCAATGAAATAAACTGTCATTTATGACATGGAAGAAAGGTTATTGTTAGAAGTAACAATGTCAACTGTACTTGGGATAGTTTACAAATGCATGTTGTCAGGATATACTCCAGATCCACAGAACTCATCCCCCCAGTGGTTGTGGCTCATGTATATGCATATTTATTGGTTTTCTAGCTGACAGTATCAAATAATAAGATACTTGGGCCACCTGGTAAAAGTTTCTTCCTTATACAGTTGATAGATAATTCTCTTTGAGTCTGTCATGATTTCCACAGCTTACACTGCTTATCATACAATTCAGATTCCCTGTGCTCAGCGTTCCTCAGCCATTCTGAATACCCATTGCAGGTGCTGAAGCACCATCTATGTAACCCCTTTGTGTCACACTACGTGACTTGCCAATGAAGAGGAATTGTTGTAAACTTGACACTCATTGGCGAGGCTGCATTTGTCTCTGATCCAGGAGTCTTTTGTCTTCTGCAAGCATTTGAGAAACCATGACAAAACTACTTGGTCAGCTTGTAAATGGGTAAAAATCTCATACCTTTCATAGTTCTTGATAAATACTTCTTCACTGACTTGAGAGCTATGAGTTATTTGAAAAAAATTATTAGAAACTCATTGTTTGTGTTTGGGATCCTGAAACCCCAGATGTTCTCTAACAAAGCATAACATTATCTGAAAGTGTGGCCTTAGTTATCCATCTTAAGTTTGTCTGATAAAGTAGCACAGAAGGCTTCAAGAAATGAAAGGTTATTTTTAAGAGTCCAGAGCTGGATATACATTGAACAAAAGTATTCATGAGATGGTCATCCTCAAAGAGTTGCCCTAGAGTGAGAAAGGTCTTGAGGATACATATTTGTGCTCTAAAATATTTCCTGGAGTCTGCTCTGCTAGCATCCATCTCAGCTGGACACACAATACACACTGATTTCCTATAATTCCATTCCTCATTCACTGTGAATCAAGGGCATCTGCTGGCAATGTTGTGGATTCTGTTGTTTGCAAACAAGAAGTAAACATCATCCATTGTCTGAGCTTTTTGGAATGGAAGTTGTTATAACAAGGGCAGTAAGAAGGTTTACCATGTAGTGAGAGAAATGGAAGGAAAAAGAGAGCTAATAAGACGAAGAAAGACAGTAGGGGTTATGTCCATCACCAATCTGTGCTGAAGAAATGTTGGCCTAAATCCATTGTTGAGAATTCCTGGAGTGACATACAGGTGGCCCACAAATATTTGTTTTAAAAACACAAATCAGATTTTATGTTTAGAAGTACAATGTCAAGAGCTGGAAATAGAATTTCTGGTTCATTGCTTATTCTAGTTAACTGATGACTTGCAATTATGTATGAATATCCAAAGTTTTACATTTTAAATGGAATATTTTGTTTGAAGAGTACATCCCTACTTAGGCAATGACAGAACATGGGAAATTTAGACAGTCCTAGAAAAGCCAAAATCGTTACCCTTCAGTTCAGCTACACACATTTTAATTACATTAATATTAGTATATGATTAAATACATTAGGTCTCAAAATACAGAACACAGTTTTTCTGGTGGTCTGAAGACCTTGGGGTCATATGATTAATATTTAAAATATTGTTTAAATTTTGAGATGTTTTAGTTTGTGTGATTCTGCATAAATTGTGTTTCAGTAGGTACAATTTTGAAAACAAACTTCAGTGCAGAGCCTGGGACTACAGCTTAGTGAAATAGTATGATTTTGATGGTGTACGATATCCCAGGTTCTATAGCCAGCACTAAAATCACAAAGTATTTTGCCCTAATTGCAGTTAAACTTTCTGTCTAATTGATGAAGATTTTCTTTAAAGTTGCAAATTTTCCTTTTAAATTTAATATTTTTGATAATTTCATAATACTCTATCTCTATTTCATTTCCATCCCTTTATCACCCCTTCCAACTCCTCCCATGTCCTTCTCAATTCCTCACATTCAAGCTCTTCTTCAATTATTGTTTTACACACACACACACACACACACACACATACATTCTAGTGAGTCCATTTAGGGATAGAACAAAATATTAATTTGTACTGAGTTATGTAACTCACACCAAGACAAACAAACACCTCATGTTCTCTCTTATTTGTAGATCCTAGCTCTAAATCCTTAGATTTGAGTATACAACCTGATATAAACACACAAACAAGGAAAGTAAAGAAAGTCAGAGAAGTAGAAGGTAGGTTAATATAAAGGGAGAAGAAGGAAGCAGAGAGTCACAAGTTCTTAATTTCTGATTTAGAGTTCATTCTATGGAATTCTAAGGTAACCTATAATGTGATAACAGTAACCATAATAATACAGTAAAAATAGCATAAAACTGACTGTCACTGAAAACACAATTATCCAGTCTGTATGTTATTTATTTTGTTCATGTATTATTTTGCCTTATAGTAGTTACACTCACAAAATTGGACATCTTGAGGAAAGACATTAGCATGTAGGAAAGTCCTTTATTTAATTGCCTTAATGGTAGCAAATATGAAAAATTTCAAGAGAATCCCGTTGACAGAGTCCTTTGCTGAGTTCACAAAGAATTCTAAAAGAAGCACAGTGCTGGGGAAAAAACTTCTGAAATTTCTCAAGGTTAATCTGCATCTTGTGTGTAGTTTAAGTTCTTGAATTTATGAGATTGTTATTATGAACTTCAGAAGACTTTAGTATTTCAAAAAATGCATTTAATACTTATATATCTTTATATAGCACATTAATACATTTATCCATCCATTTCTTTACTCAATAAACATTGGATTTCTACTATGTGAAACAGCTGATCAACATTAAGGACAAAAATATTGCTAAGACAAAAATTCTTTCTCTTTAATAGTTCAAAAAATTGGCAGGAAAGCAGTGGTATGAAAAAACTATTACACAAATCATGACAAAACCCTTCAGTAAAATATGCACAAAGTTCTATAAAGTAGAAGAGAGGGTGAATAATCCAGCCTGGAGGCAGAACACACAGAGAAGCTGATATCTGATATGTGACAAAGGAGCAATGCTCAGGATTATTCTAGGAAACATTACTGTTTTGTCACAGCAGGGGTAGACACAGTAAAAATAGCAACAGTAGCTATTTGCCAGGGGCAAAACACTGAACACTTGACGTGGACTATTTTCTTATCTACTAACCAGAATGATAGACGATGCTATTAGAAGTAGACTGAAATTTTCGGAAACAACTTTTACAGGACCATAGAGGCAGAAAACAGGAAATATCTGATGAATGGGATCATACAACATTCATAAAATGGGAGTTGAAGTATCTCACTATCAAATTATAATGCCTCAAGATACTATGTAATTCATATTAGATTATCCAAGAACGTGGCCTAAGTAACTCCAACTTCTCAGTGTTCTTTCAGGAAAACTATCCCTTAGCATTACAAAACTTTCTACCAGTTCCACTAATTTCTCCTCAAAGGGCAATTATCTACTAAGCAGAATGAGACATGTTGACTTATTTCTATTGGCTAAAATCACACTGGTGTTTTTAATGATCCCTCCCTTTGAGCCTGAATAACACTTTTCTGCTTCAAAAACAGTGGATGTTTTTGTCATTTGGCCACATGAGACAGGATCTCATGTGGCCAAGGCTGGCCTGAAATCACTATCAATCTGAGGATGAGCTTGACTTCCTGATCGTCTTGCCTTCACCTCCTAAGTGCTGGGATCAAAGGCATGCACCACCATGCCTAGCTTAAAAACAGTGTTTTTGATGTATATAATTCCTTTTATCTGCATGTAGGCTTATAATGTGCACGATGTGTAATGGCTACTTCCTTTCTCCTTACACAATTTCTTCTTAAGTGGTCTTACATATTTTTCTTTTATATTTTACTAAATGTTTGGCTACTTTCTAGGAGCCTCATTCAGTAAATATCTATTGAACTCTTTCATTTAGGCACATTTATTATGATTCTTTTAAAATCTTTAACAGTCTAAAGTGGATATCATGTATCTCATACAAATTAGAATGTGGAAAATTTGACATATGGCTCAAGATCACACTTGTTTAAAGTCATAGACCCAGCAAAACTATATTCAAATGTTGTTATACAATGATCATTATTTGCCCAACACAAATAGAAGATATTCTCATAAATAAGAGTATTTTTCCTATAGCATGGCTAAGATAAAATTGCCACACATGAGCTGGAGAGATAGCTCAGCAGTTAAAAGCTCTGGCTATTCTGGCAGAGGACCCAGGTTCAGTTCCCAACACCAAGATGGTCACTTACAACTGTCTGCCACTCCACTTACGGAGGATCTGATGCCCTCTTCTAACCTCCATACGTACCAGGCACACATGTGATGCAGGCGCACATGCAGGCAAAACACTCATATATATAAAATACACAGAAGCTGCCACACATTCAACAATTCAAGACAGTCAATATCTGCATTAAAAAGGTGACTTGTAAAATAAGTGCTACAGGGTTAGAGTTGATATGATTAATGGTAACATAGGATTAGGTTGACTGTGGGTAGAACAAAACCAACAAAAGATCTTTCCTTGAGTGGAAGAAAACATCAGCAATGATATTGTTGGTGTTAAGCATGTGATTTGAAGACAAATTAAAAAAAAACTTTCCCTGATTTTAATGGTTTCACAAACAGAATTTTCAATGTTTCTTTTTAGCCTTGCCTTCAATATGGTTTTGGCTGAGGTTGTATGGAAACATGAAAACAAAACCTGGAAGGAGAACCTGAAGCCACTTTAAAACTCATATTAATGTGCAGAGAACCAGAATGGTGGCTGTTTAATTTGACAGAGAGTTGACTACACACACCCACACACAAAACAATGCAGGGTTAGGAACTTAATGCACGTTAAACAAGGTATATTTGATGGCATATATGCAGAAAAACCACGATTTTGCTTTATTTTTTATTTTATTTAAGTGAGTACAAGCATATTACATATTCTACTTGCAATCATTTTTCTCAGCAGTTCATCCATTGACATGCACACACACGCATGTGAGCAGATGTTTTCTAGTACCTTTGGCAGAAGAATTTAGTGCCTTGTACACATCACACCTGCCATGTCATGCTTATTGATTGAACGATTCAGCTCACTGAAAGGTACTGGGTGAGATATTAATTTTAAAATGAAAGCCTTCACATCTGCTAATGCCTGTCAGTCTCTGGAGTGAATATGTCATTCGAGCCAACGGAAGTGGGCAGAAGCAGCCTTCATGGGTAGGTCTGACAAGTTATTTTGAGTCTGCTGAATTACTTTTATTGTTACCCCATACTTATAGGCAGACCTCTCCTTCCGTTAAGCTCCAGTGCTCACAGTTCTCCTGAAAATAGCTCTAGTGGCTTGGGACCCATCTTCCTAGGTTTTCACGTAAATGGAATATTTGTGGTAGTTGAGTGATAAATGGTGAGATAATGGTGTTTTACAGGCAGTGAAATGACAAGGTCAGTTTTAATTAAGCTGAGATCAACCTCAGTCTGTATTGCACACTTCTGATTAGGTTATTTCAAATTAACATAAGTTTTTGGAGACTTCGCTGAAGTCAGTGGTGTTAAACACCAGCTGTGCTGGCAAAGAAGCGTGGGATATGAGAAGGAGATAGCATTCACATTGAAATTAGCACTTGGCACAATATAATTCTCTGATTGCAAACTATGTGGAGTTGCCTGTGCTAATTGGTTGATTTTATTTGAAGCAGATGTTGTTAGCTTTCCCACTAATGATCTGGAGAGAAATTCTTTTGAAAGACATGCCATGTTAGGATCTCTGCAGTATAATAAGCTAATTACAACTTTAAGTACTTGCAGTAATTAGCACAATGTGTATAAAGTGCTCCTGATCTTTTCACCCTGCCGCATTATTGTCAGGGCAGCTTGAAAAACAAAAAGGAACGCTGCTAGCTGGATTGAGTCTCTCTGGTCTAGCCTCTTCATTTCCCAGACTTCTGCACTGAAGAGATAATAAACTCAACTTAAATCCTTCTCTATTAGGCATGCTAAAAAGGTCTAGGATCAACTGCCTACCCTGTAATATCCAAAGACTTGAAAGTGAAATTTTACCTTCAACACATGTGCTGTTAAGGCCAGTGAAACTGGCCAACATTAGCAAGCCAAAGTACTTGAGGACATCATTAGTATATTTATCTCATGCTCATTTGACTCTTTATCTATTCAGACTAAGGATCGAAACTATCTTTTATCTGGGAATATTGCTCCAGAAGACTTCTAAGTTAAAGTTCTGACTCACATATAGAAAGCTTTATGTGCTTGATATTTCTGTAAGCCCCAAATTGAGTCTTTCCATATTCCTAAAAATCAGGTTGGTACAGACATGAATTTGGCTTATACTAATTCTGATAGTACAGACACAACATAAGTTGGTGTGGGAAGAGTGGGAAAGGTCAGATGGATGAATCAGAAAGAAAAGTCATCAGATTCTGAACAGCATAGCAGGCGAAGTCCAAAAGGCAGAAAGTTCTAATAGTGGTAGTGAATCTGACATTTGAAGCAAATGACTTTTTAGTATCTATGAAGAGGTAAGCTTTTCAGTAGAAAATAAAGTAAAATGTCAGTATTTCAATGTCTTCGTGGCCTTAAAAGGCTTACAGGGGCTGGCCGGCATGCCTGCCTGCCTGCCTGCCTTCCCTCCCTCCCTCCTTCCTTCTTTCCCTTCTTCCTTCTCTCATGTGATACATCCTGACCACAGTTTCCCCTCCTTCCCCTCCTCCGAGCCCCTGTCCCCAACATCCCCTCTCTCCAGATCCAGTGCCCCTCTGTTTCCCTTCAGAAAGGAGCAGGCCTCCCTGGGATATCAACCCAACACGGCATAACAAGTTACAATAAGACTAGGCATACACCCTCTTATCAAGGCTGGATGAGGCAACCCAGTAAGAGGAAAAGGGTCCCCAAAGCAGGCAAAACCCTTTTTGAAGATCCAGTGTTTGAGATTCCCATCCATGACTAAGCCTTCTGGGACAGGCAAATGTGTTGAACTTTTGTGACTTCTGAAGTCCCCTTCTTCGGTTTTCTACTTTTAGGAAACTTCTTGAATGGGTGGAGACTAGTGAGCTTTCCATTTAAATTACCTTTAAAGAAGTCTGGTGGCTCATTCCATTGGCTCTAATTTCTGATGTCATATTCTGAACTTGCTCCAGAAAGGCGGTGAAAAATTTCCTTCTATATATTTCAAGTGCGGGGTTCTCAGTTTGAGAATCAAAAGCTAACGTTCCTATGGTTACTCAGTTTGCATATATTTCTATTTGTGCAAAATTTCACAAGAGAAATAGCCAAGGTCTTGATAACTTCGACAGGATGGATTCTAAAGGGAGGAGAAGTGAAACAGAATGTTCAC
>CABHPH010138623.1:53186-64328 GCA_902168325.1 Peromyscus nudipes | reverse complement strand
GCTGGGGACCAAACAAGCACCCACTCTTATAGTTCACTCAACCTATGATATTCTGACAGCATTAGTAAATTCACTGAGACAATCCCCAAAAAGGGAGTAATGGGTTACAGACACTGAAGATTTGGAGTGTCTCCTAATTTACCTGACATACTACATTTGTATTTTAAGTGGTCAATTGCATTTACTGTTGAATGGTTTACCATAACATTTCATATGTTCAGCCTCAGGAATGCCTCCTCACATACTTCTTCCCAATGGTCAAGTGCTAGCTAAGCTGATAAAAGACTCCCAGCCTCCCAAGACCACCCATCTTCAAAACATTTCTGGCTTATAATAGTTCTTCCTTGTTGAGTTGAACTCTTCCTTCCGGTATTTTCCACATTAGTTCTGCTTCCTAATGCCAGACAGAGCTGGTTTATTTGAAGATAAATATCATGATCTCCTTGTTCTCTCTCTCTCTCTCTCTCTCTCTCTCTCTCTCTCTCTCTCTCTCTCTCTCTCTCTCAGCTCATCTCCTTCCTTTAACCATTTTATTTCTGAGACATGCTGTTAGATGGTTTTCTCATCCCTAATAGCTCTCTACTAACCAATGTAGTATTGTTTGACACTCTAGATCAGTCAGCCTGTAGAAACAGATGATGTAGGTTTAGAGTAAACACAGAGTGCCAATTCAGAGATGCCCAGTCAGGCTCCATCCACTTGCCCTGCTCAGCACTGCCACCCATCTTTCTGACCATCCAGTCCTTGCCTTTGTACCCAACTCTCCCTGCAGAAGCCGATCACAGCCATCTGGGGCTTCCAGCTGATGGTGTTTCTACCTTTCTCCTACCCCACCCTTCATCTTCATCTTGAAAAGTTTGCATGAGACCTCATGGACTACTTAGTATGTGTAGATGCTGGGAAGGGTGAACCTTCTGGTGACGCAGCTGAAGTTTCATGTCAACAGTGCAAGACACTGAGTGAACTGGTTCAAAGCCACAGAGAAAATCAGACATGTAAAGCTGTATGTGGAGGTGCATGCATGCCTGAAATCTTTGCACAGGGGATGCCAAGGCAAGAGGATCATGAGCTAAGAGCCAACCTAGGATGCAGAGTGAGACCCTGGCTCAAAGAATAATGATGATGATGATGATGATAAATATTATCGTTAATTTTATGTTGCTCATCTGCTAATATGATAACACCTGGGTATGTTGGAGTAACTAAATTATTCAAATTAGTTTCACTGTTTCTAAATCTCTTTGATGTGACTCCTAGAAAAGTTAAGAACATTTATCTGGCTTTCATTCTATTTTCCTATTGCACTTACCTATACCAGAGAAGTGGAAAGTCTCACCTCTTTGGTTAAGAGCATATTCATCAAAGAGTAGCCTTTCACTTAGTATTGGGTTGGACTGGATTGGTATCTGACAAGCAAAAGGATGTAAGATATACCTTTCTGCATCCTATTGTTAGCTTGTGTTGTGTTTTTCACACTTCTCAGTATGTGTGTGAGGTGTATTTTTATAAACAAATGAAATAAGCACCTATCTCTATACCCATAAGTGCATGTATCTTTTCATCTAACGTATTACAATATGTCATAATATTTCACATAATGTATCACACCTGAATAAAACCATGTGGGTTGACATAATGAATCTTCCTTAGCAGAGATGACTGGGGATTTCAGAGGTTAAAAATCCCACAAGTGACATTTTTCTGTTTTGCTGGGACAACTTTTTTTCTGCATATCATAAACAAAAGAGAAAAGAATTATTTTAAACGTGGAATCTCCAAACAGAAACAGAAGCTCATGAATTGAAATAAAAATTAGCTTAAAAGGTCATTGAGTTTACTATTTATTGATATTAATAAAATAATAATAGTGTATATGATATCACAGTGTGTTTGACATATTTGAGTCCTATCAGGGAAGGTCTTGTCACTATAAAAAATCATTTGAGAGGAGAAACTTAAGGGGAGGAAGGGTTCATTTTGGCTCCTGGTTTCAGAGACTACTAGTCCATCAAGGCAGGAATGATACCACAGCAGAAGAGTATAACAAAGACTCTTCGCATTGCAGAAGGTCAGGGAGCAGAGGGAGGCAAGCAGGGCCAGGCTGCAACCCTGCAGGGCTGTCCCTGGTATCATATGTCCAGCAACTAGACCCCACACCCTAAAGAGTCCACAGCCTCCCCAACTAGTGCCCCAGAGAAGGACCAAGTTCTGAAACACATAAACCTGTTGGGGAGATCATGAATGACATGGATGTGTTGAACCCTAATCCCATATTCATCTGTTAAGATGGCAGCAGCACTGTTCTTATGCCTCTCTCCTAGGGGAAAAGTTTGAGGCTCCGGGAAGTTAATAGAAGCCAAGGCTTCTGAGTGAAGACCTGATGATCTTCTACCCTGTTGCATTTTGGATTGTGGAAAGTAGTTCAGATATGCTGGTTTTAAATAAATAGATAGATAGATAGATAGATAGATAGATAGATAGATAGATAGATAAAACCATTATCTGATAGTTCTTTCACTTTTCTTTTTCTAATATTGTGTGTAATTTGGAGAATTCCTTGCTATACACAGAAAATCAGTTACCAGGTTTGCTGAAGTGTCTCAGAAAAGCATATGCTCCAGTGTTGGTCATATGATAGTTCTTCTGTATGCAATTTTCCCTTTCTTTACTATCACTTGCCAGAAAAATCCGTTTGTTAGACAAGGCTACAAAGGGATCACTCATCCCTCTTCTTGGCTACTGGATTAAAGATACTTGCTGTCCTTTGGCTGAGTTATTTTGATGCTTTGTAACCTTGCCAATACTTTCATCACATTGCTTTAACTCTCTATAAAGAGAGCTGTGCTTTAGGACCTTGAGATTCGGGGAAAGAACATTAGCTTGATAATTAAAGTATTTACTGTAATATGATTGAGAATAAACCTATCAGGTTGGGGAAATGGATCACAGCCTAAGGACCTCAGTTCAGATTCCCAGCCCCCATACAAAAAAATGAATAGCCACAAACAACATAAAATATCTTGGGGGTAACTCTAACCAAGCAAGGGAGAGACATATATGACAAGAACTTCAAGTCATTGAAGAAGATATCAAAAGATGGAAAGATCTCACATGCTCATGGATCAATAGGATTAACATTGTAAAAATGGCCACCTTACCAAAAGCAATCTACAGATTCAATGCAGTCCCCATTAAAATCCCAAAACAATTCTTTACTGACCTTGAAAGAACAATATTCAACTTCATATGGAAAAATGAAAAATCCAGGATAGCTAAAACAATCCTGAACAATAAAAGAACTTCTGGAGGTATCACCATCCCTGATCTCAAGTTCTGCTGCAGAGCTATAGTAATAAAAACAGCTTGGTATTGGCATAAAAACAGACAGATGAATCAATGGAATCGAACTGAAGACCCACCTGTAGTCGCCTGATTTTTAACAAAGAAGACAAAATTATACAATAGGAAAAAAAAAGAAAACATCTTCAACCAAACGTCCTGGCATAACTGAATGTTGGCATGTAGAAAAATGCAAATATGTCTACATCTATCACCCCACAAAAAACTCAAGTCCAAGTGGACCAAAGACCTCAAGATAAATCCAGTTACACTGAGCTTGATAGAAGAGAAAGTGGGAAATAGCCTTGAACTCATTGGCATGGGAGACAACTTACTGAACAGAATATAGTAGCATAGACACAAAGATCAACAATTAATGAATGGGGCCTCATGAAACTGAAAAGCTTCTGTAAGGCAAAGGACACTGTCAATAGGATAAAATGGCAGCATTCAGAAAGGGAAAAGATCTTCAACCACCCCACATCCAACAGGGGGCTGATCTCCATAATATATAAAGAACTCAAGAAACTGGATATTCAAAAACCAAATAATTCAATTTAAAAATAGAGTACAGGCCTAAGCAGAGAATTTTCAACAGAAAAATCTCAAATGGCAAAGGAACACTTAAAGAAATGTTTAAAATCCTTAGCCATCAGGGAAATGCAAATCAAAACAACCCTGAGATTCTTACACCTGTCAGAATGGCTAAGATCAAGAACACTGATGACAGCTTATGCTGGAGAGGATGTGAAACAAGGGGAACACTCCTCCATTGCTGGTGGGAGTGCAAACATGTACAGCCACTTTAGAAATCAGTATGATGGTTTCTTAGAAAATTGGGAATCAATCCTTCTCAAAATCCAGCTATACCACTCTTGAGCATATACCCAAAGGATGCTCAATCATACCACAAGGACACATGCTCAACTATGTTCATAGCAGCTTTATCTGTAATAGCCAGAACCTGGAAACAGCCTAGATATCCATCAATCAAAGAATGGATAAAGAAAATGTGGGGTACATTTACACAATAGAGTATTACTCATTAATAATACTTAATTATTAAGTATTAATATTAAGTTAAAAACAATGACATCAGGAAATTTGAAGGCAAATGGATGGAACTGGAAAAAAATTATCCTGAGTAAGGTAATTCAGACCCAGAAAGACAAATATGGTATATACTCACTCATACCTGGCTATTAGCTGTAAAGTAAAGGATAACCATGCTACAATCCACAGTCCCAGAGAGGCCAGGTGACAAGGAGGGCCCAAGGAGGGGATGCATAGATCTCCTGGGAAGGGGAAATAGATCTCCTGGGTGGACTGGGGACAGGTGGGCATGGGAACTTGAGAGATCTGGTTGAGGGGGTGGAGAATACTGAAAGAGATGACTGGAAAGGGGAAGCGTTTTGGTGTCTGGTAGAAACCTGATGCAAGGGAAACTCCCATGAAACTACAAGGATGACCCTCGTTTAAAGATTCCTAGCAACAGTGGATATATAGCCTGAACTGTTCGCTATCTCCTGTGACCAGATTGGTGACTACCTCAATTGTCATCAGAGAGCCTTCATCCAGTAACTGATGGAAACAGACACAGAGACCCACAGTCACACATTAGACCAAATTTGGGGAATCCTGTTGAAGAGAAGGAAGGATTATAGAAGCCAGAGCGGTCAAAGACATCACAAGAAAACCCATAGAAACAACTAACTCATAGGAACTCACAGAGTCTAAGCCAACAACCAGGGAGCCTGCATGGGACTGACCTAGGCCCTCTACATATATGTGACAGTTGTATAGCTTGGTCTATTTGTGGGACTCCTAACAATGGGGGCAAGGGCTGTTCCTAATGCTTTGGCTGGCTCTTGGGAACCTATTCGTCATACTGGATTGCCTTGTCCAGCCTTAATACAAGGGGAGGTACTTAGTCTTACCAAAACTTGTTATGCCATGCTTTGTTGATACCCATGGGAGGACTGCTCCTTTCTGAACAGAAACAGAGGAGGAGTGGATTGAGGGGAGTAGAGGGGAGGGGGAGTGAATGGAAGGAAAGAAGGGGGAAATTGCGATCAGGATGTGAAATAAATAATTAAATTTAATTAAAAAATGAAAACAAAAAAATGACCAGTGGCAAGAGAGGGAATAAAAAACCATCCTACCCACCTGTAAAACCTGATGCAAGGGAAACTTTGGGAATCAGACCACAACAATGATGAGCATGGAAAGATATCCCCAAGCATGCAATAGTGACACTTACATCTTGGAGTAATCAACAGCCATCTAGTTGAATTTAAGGCCCTCTCAATAGGAGAGACTTCATGCCTGATACTGCAAAGGGTGTCAGTTGCCTGTGGTTGGTGAGATTATGGGCCCTAGAGGAGAAGCTATTGCTGCCATTTTCCTAAAGCAGTATAATTTCTGACTGCATTCTAAATATTCACCTCTATACCCACAGATGAGTGTAGCTTTCTTCACTTATCAAAGACACTTCTTGCAACAGAGACCATTACTGAAATCCACAATTCATCAAAATGCAGAGGGCAGCTGACCTTGTGGTGCCTGAACTGATTCAACACAATCCCTATAGCCAAAGCTCAGGGAGCATTGAGGAGGAGCCGACAGAAAGATCTGAGAGCCAGAGGCCCAAGGTGTCTGCTAAGAGACAGTGTTTTCTATTTATAACAGGGAAGCTGCACCCATAAAATATCAACAACACCCTAAATTAGTGGACACACAGACACACAGACATTTCTGGTTAAAATCAATGGTTCACAAAACAAAAATAAGACACGAATATGGGAAAGCGATCATAGTGAGGAAGGGGATGACAGGGATGGGAAAGAGATAAAAGAGGGTGGAGGGTGAGAGTAAACCACACACTATAAACATGTCTGAAATTGTCAATGAACAAATCCAAATAATAAAAACTTTAAAATAATACAAGAGTGACTCTAAAGCCAGAACCATGTGGCCGAAGTTGTCAAGTTCTGCTGCTTACTGCGGCTGGAACATGGCCCCCTTGTTTAATTACGTCTTCACCAGCTTTCTGTTTTCCTTCACTGCCTAAGCTTGGCTGTCCTTGAACTTGCTCTGTAGACCAGGCTGGCCTCAAACTCAGAGATCCACCAGCATCTGCTTTCCCAGTGCTGAGATTAATGGCATGCACCAACACACCCAGCTCTAAATTTTTCTTTAATTCCATTCCACAATTTGGAAACTTAGCTGGGTGGGATCTTGCCTTAGGTTCACCACTCCCTTTATTTCATTTCTTAGTCTATTTATCTCCTTGAACATAGGATTTAGCTCCATTCCACTTCCTGGTACTCTTTTTCTCCTCAAAATTTACATTTTGTAATTTATCCTGCTCAGCTTGCTCTTTTTCATTATAAGCCTTCATTAGAGTTACCACTAAAAATCACATGACAGAGTCTATACTAGGCTGTTTTGAGATTGCTTCTGCAATGGGAATTAATCCAAAACTCTTCACTTTAACCTCAGGCAGACTCTTTGGACAAGGGCAAAAGGCAGCCACTCTTTTCACCAAAATATCACAAGAATGATCTCTAGGTGACCTACTAAAACTCTTCTCGGAAACCTCTTGAGCCAGTTCCTGACATTTCAAATCATTATCAGCACCATTGTCTTCCATGCTCCTACTAGTATGGCCCATTAAGCAGGGCTTAAAGCATTCCACTGCTTTCCAAACACAAAGTACCAAAGTCTGGATTCCTCCAAAAAAAAAAAAAGCATGGTCAGGTCTATCATAGCAATACCCCAATCCCTGGTACCAACTTCTGTTTTAGGGTCTTTATTGCTGTGAAAACACACCATGACCGTGGCAACTCATAAAGAAAACATTAAACATTTCATTGAGATAGCTCACTTACAATTTCAGGGGTTCAGTCCATCATGATCATGACAGGGAGCATGGCAGCAGGCAGGCAGATGTGGGGCTGGAGCTGAGAATGCTACATCTTGTAGGCAATAGGAAGTCAACTGACTGTCACACTGAGGGAAGCTTGAGAAAAAGAGACCTCAAAGCCCACCCCCACAGTGACACACTTCCCCCAACGTGGACACAACTCCTAATAGTGCCACTCCCTTTGGGGGCCATTTTCTTTCAAACCCTTACAGTTGCCTTCTTCTATTGCTCTCCACCTTATTTTTGAGTCAAATTATTTCACTGAACATCAAGATCACTATTTGAGGTAGACTAGTTAGCCTGCCAGCCCCAGCAATGCTTCTGTCTCCACCCCTATTCCCTGCCCACCCCTACCAGTGCTAGGGTTACAGGCACAGACAGCCACACCTGAGTTTTACATGAGTACTGGGGATCTGAAGTCAGATCTTAGTGCTTGTACAGAATGTAGCTTACCCACTGAACCAGCTCCCCAGATATCAATAGTTTTTTAAAGAAATAATTTAAGGAATGGTAAGTACTAATGTCTTGACACATTTTCAGCATTGGAGAGGGCCTGGACAATCTAAATAAATATGGGGGATTTCCTCCAATGAGGTGTGCTAACCTGAGCAGATTAAAGTTATTTAAAAGATTTGTTTCCTAAAGCCCTGAGTTTTCCTGAGTCCCTGAAGTCAAGGAAAGGAGATGTGTGCTATTTTTGTGCAACAATTGTGCAAGCAAGAGTTTTTTCTGATCCCTGTGTACAACCAGACCCGGGTCATGGTGATGGTAATTTGACCACAGACCACAATGCTAATGCACTGTTACCTAGTACAGGAACCAACTGTCTATATTCATTTCACAAGAAATTCTATGAAATAGGAACAGATTGCCACCCCAGTTTCACATCTGAGGAACTATGGATCAAAGAAATCAAATGATTTACTCAAACTCACTCAGGATAGCAATTCTGAAGTAGTTCAGAGTCTATGCTCTTAAATATTATGGTTGAGATATGGAAATGTCTGTTTTTACTTCTGTCTGGCTATCTCAGAAAGTTTGTTATGCAGACAGGTTCTCAAAAATTGAAAACTTTCCTTTGTCACAATGCACCTCTTTTTGGAAACCCAAAGAGCCCATAGAGTCGGCCTTCAGAATCTTTGACCATTCAAATTCTCTTCACAAGCAACAGAGGGCAGGGGTCCCACAACCTGTATTCACACCCTGCCTCCCTAGTTACTGCTGTATGACCCTCAACAACCCAGTTTACCCTACAATTCTTACTTTAATTGTCTATAAAATATAGATATAATTTGTTCCCAGGACCATCTGAAATGTAAGTAGGATTGTGGTGGTTTGATGAGAAATGTGCCCCATAAGCTCATGTCTTTGAACAATTGGTCCCCAATTGAGGGTGCTGTTTGGAGGATATTATGGAACCTTAGGAGTTGTGGCCTTATGGAGAAAGCACATCACTGACTGAGGAACTTTTTAGAGTTCATAGCCTCATCCCACTTCCAATTCACTCTCTCTGCCCTCCTGTTTGTGGTTGAAAGTATGTTGTCTCAGATTCCTGTGTGTCTTAGTATTCTATTGCTGTGAGGAGATACCACAACCACAGCAAATCCTACAAAAGAAAGCGTTTAATTGTGCTTACTTATAGTTTCAGAGGTTTAGTCCATTATCATCATGGTGGAAAGCCTGGCAGCGCACAGTCAAACATGGTACTGGATAAGTTACTGAGAGTTCTACATCTGGATGCTTGGGCAGCAGGAAGAGAGAGACACTGGGCCTGGCTTGGACTTTTGAAAATCTCAAAGCCCACCTCCAGTGACACACTTCCTCAAACAAGGCCACACCTACTCCAACAAGACCACACCTCCTAATCCTTTCAAATAGTGTCACTTCCTGGTGATCAAGCATTCAAATCTGTGAGCCTGTGGGAGCCCGTCCTTACTCAAACCACCACACTGCCCAGCTATCTGCTGCCATGACTCCCCACCACCGTCCATTGTCCTCCTCTTCCTTTAATCTTTCTGCTTCTTTTTAATTCGGTTGCAGATATTGAACAAGTTGACAAGATTTTACTTCTTCATATGAAATTCTTTCCCAGAACTCTAGGGAACCCTCAACACTGAATATGACAACTTCACTCCAGATTCTTCACTCATTCTTTCCAAAATCTTGATGAATGTCTAACTATTGCTGGAATGGTGGAGAGAGAAATCCAAATCTATTTTCTTTGACTACTTAGTCTTGCTTTGAAAACCTATCCAAAGGCTCCATTGTGGAAAGGTGGCATAACCCTCTTGAAGGAGACCCTATAGAATGAGAGCCCAGGCTAGCCCAAGTGAGGCTTTACTGAGTTAGCCTGAGTATGTGAGCTAATTAGTAAGCCCCAGTTCCCAGAACAAGGAGTTGAGATAAAGGGAGGCAGCCAGGTGGTTTAAAATGCCTCGTAGGGGCGGGGAAGGGGCAGGGACATCATTCAGAAATCATGCTATTCATGAACCTAATCACCTTCTCTCTTAATTTATGCTAAGTTCTGGAGAGTAAAAGAAATCATTTTGTTTTGCTGTGTTTCTCTTGCTGTAAGATGTAGGAAGAGACTGGTCAGCCAGCCAATTAGATCTACAAGCATCAGTGTCTAGGGACATACAAAGGAGATAAAAGTCCCAGCAGAAAGAAGTCGGGTGAATGTGGTTGCTCCTACATTTGAAAACCATGGTCTACTTAGTAGCACCTTCCTTGAACTGAGGAAGAATACAAATTAAGAAGGGACCATACAGAATGACACCTCCCAGAATAAAAAGATGACATCATAAAAAGCCTCAGGAGAAAGAAGGGGAGAGTTCCTTAAGAGAACTTTGACTTGTGAGTTCACACGTGTATGTTCTATACACTAAGTGATTTGTAGAGATTAACTCAGGCCTTGTAATCCATATGGAGCCAATGAACTGTATCTCTGCCAGATGCATGGCTGCATGCAGCTCTTCAGGCTTCTCTTCATGACATTCATTAGTTCCTCTAAAGCATCAGAGAGCACATCTCCTGTGAATCCATTTATCACTATGAATTTGTGAAGCTTTCTTTTCCTTCTAAGCATTTGTTACCACTTAATATTTGAGACTTGTTTGTTATCTACATCCTAACAACAAAATAAAAAACTTTGTTAAAGAAAACAACAATGTGGGCAGCTTATCTTTGCAGCTTTCTCTACTGCTTAGAATAGTGTCTGGTGTGTCAGACTTAATACATGTCAGTTGAATGGATGACTGAGGTCCACCTCCCTCGGCAGTACACTAGTGTGGGGAAGAATCCCTGAAAGGAAGAGACTGTAGACTTGGGGGAAGGGAGAACAAAGATAAGATCACTCAAGGGAAGGCTTTATCTTTTGTGAGGATACTGAAGCCATTCCCCACTTTTGTCTGGGGCCTTGACGATTCAGCTGTTATAAATGTATGCCTCAGTTATGTGAGGTGCAGTGGATAGCCACTCCAGCTTTGGTCTGGAAGTTCCAACCCCCATTGAGGCTTCCGTAACTATCATGCCTACAAGGCGGGGCCAGGGGAGGGCCTGAAGACCTGAGACCAGGATGCGTGGCGCTCTCTTGTTTCCTGGACCTGGACGCGAGAGGTAGACCGAGGAAAGTTCTCCAGAGAACACCGCCGGACTGCGCTGCATCTCTTCCAGAACCCATCATCTACCTATCCCTTCATTTGTGAGTTACGCCTTTAAATAAATCTCCTTTTAACTACGTGGAGTGGCCTTAATATTTACACCAATATCTGGCGCTCACGTGGGGCAAATTCCAAAGGCTTGGGTGGCTCCCACCCTCAGCCTCCTTCCCTCCCCGGCTGGCGGGTACCTAAACACACCTACAAAGTTCCATATAACCA
>CABHPH010138623.1:8905-52060 GCA_902168325.1 Peromyscus nudipes | reverse complement strand
CTAAAGCTTAAACCACATATAAAACCCCACACATTAATAGTGGGATATTGGTGTAAATATTAAGGCCACTCCACGTAGTTAAAAGGAGATTTATTTAAAGGCGTAACTCACAAATGAAGGGATAGGTAGATGATGGGTTCTGGAAGAGACGCAGCGCAGTCCGGCGGTGTTCTCTGGAGAACTTTCCTCGGTCTACCTCTCGCGTCCAGGTCCAGGAAACAAGAGAGCGCCCCGCATCCTGGTCTCAGGTCTTCAGGCCCTCCCCTGGCCCCGCCTTGTAGGCGTGATAGTTACGGAAGCCTCAATGGGGGTTGGAACTTTCAGACCAAAGCTGGAGTGGCTACCCACTACATCGAGGTGAGATGTCATTTTGTACACATGTGAGCTACCATATGTACAAAATCAGTCACATTCAAATGCACATTTATCACATCTTCATAGAGGTAAATATGGAGTCTTAGCATGGAGTCTTAGCACAGAGGGCATTAGGACATCTAGAGAAATAGAAAAGTTAGAAAAGTAGGCGATGTGGTGTTTTACTTCTGGGATTGTCTCAGTTGTTACAATAATTTGCCTTATCTCCAACAGTCATATAACAAAAAATGAAGAGGTGTAACTACATATGACCTATGAATCAAAAGGCCTCAATTTAAAAAAAAAATAGACAGGCATTGAGAAAACATGAGATTCTGTCTCAAGTATCCCCGCTCCAATGACTGATGGAATCATCTGGAAAAACTTTGGCTCTTTAGATGAACCATTTTCCACAACAAACTTTGTTAACAGTATCTATGACTTTAAAACTGGGCATGGGTTTTTCCATTGAGATGACAGGACATAAGTTTATTCATTATTGCAATCATATTTCCCATCAATAGAAATGGCAACAGAATCCTCCAGTGGGGCATACGATTACATGTGAGTTCATGGTTTAGCATTAGAAAAGACCACAAGAGGATGGAGAGCATTTGCTATAAATAACACCTCCAATAACACCCTCCAACCAGTACCAGGCTGTACCAGTGTGGCTGCCAAAGCCCAGGCCCTCTTTATTCTCCAGGGTCTGGAATATAAAGCAGGTCATTTACGGAGAATAAGCTGGTCACAGCCCCAGAAGGCAGAGGGACTATCTCTAAAGAGCCCGGGACACAGTGTACTTTATACACTGCCATTGAGTAATTTTGCAGGATCTCTGTGTGATGCAGTCAGTCATTAGAGGTTCTTATGGCAGACCTGTCATGTGATGTGAAGCAGGGGCAAGAGAAATCTTCAATATCCTTGAATCAGGCTGTAGGTCAGTCCTTACAAACATGGTGTGTATTGGGTTAAGTCTCTTGTTGTGTGGATCTATGTAAAAGTGTTATTCAAGTTTAGGCTCCTTGAAATGCCTGTGGTCTGTTATTTTTGTTGCATATTATAAAATAAAGGTCTCTTCATAGGCTTGAATTTGTCTTCCCAAAGCAGTGCTTGAGTTTTGACTTTGATTCCTCAAGTCCGACTTGGGGTTCTTCCCAGGCTTGCTTGCATCAATGCTGTAATATTGACATCATCTGGGTGATTTCTAGAAATCCAGACTCATGGACCACACTGCCCTCGGGAGGCAAAACTTCACTTTACAGTGTCTACGGTGACTTTCATGCATACTGTGACTTCCAGCTCAGAAGGCCCTTGCTTACATGTGACAAATCACAATTGTCTGATTATGACACTGTATGCAATAGGAGACATACTTCTGAAATAATTCCCCAACAAAATGTTCCTCAGTCTTCAATTGACCCCAGATTCTCTAACAGTAAAATGTGTGTGTGTGTGTGTGTGTGTGTGTGTGTGTGATGTGTACAAATGGATGCACATGTGCATGGAGGCCAGAAGTTAACCACAGATATCCTTCCTTAGGAATCACCATCAGTGTGTTCTCTCTCTGTCTCTCTGTCTCTCTCTCTTTCTCTCTGTCTCTTTCTCTACACACACACACACACACACACACACACACACACATTTCTCACTACCCTATAACTTGCCAAGTATGCTAGGCTGGCTTCCCTGAGAACCTCAGAGACCTGCCTGTCTGTGCCTCTCCAGCACTGGAATTAAAAGCATGTGCCACCAAACCCAGCTTTTTTTTTTTCTTAACAAGTTTTGGAACTCTCACTTAGGTCCTCGTGATTGCAAGGCAAGCACTTAACCAAATAAGCTATCTCCCCAGTCCCTTAAATCTTTAACTCGGGTAAGTCATCAGTATTGACGAATGTAAAAGTATTAATGCATGTGAAAGTCAGTGTGGCTGTCTCCATTCTATTCCAGGGTGCAGATAATCAACCTATTATGATCTACATCCTAGATGACAAAGGACAAATAAATGTCTGTTTCCACATTAGTAGACAGTAAGAGGAGCTTAAAATACCATCGTAGGAGGAGTGTAATGCTTCAACTAGGCTCAGATTAAAAGAGCTACAGGGATTGATTAGCAATGTCTGCTCATAGTTACAGAGAAGGGCTGTTGGCAGGAGTGCACCACATGGGGACAACTGTAGGTCTTCATATATATTTAACAAATTCAGAAAATCATACCGGAGAATTCCCCACTTCTCCAAGCCAGAATTCTGAAATGAACCAAACTTCCTGGACCACAATTCAAAACTACTCATTGCTGATAAAATCCATCCCCATGAGGTGGTGCCCATTAAGAAGAGGCTTCGCTCTCGAAAGGAGGGAGTCTTGAGTCATAAAGCTCCCCCATGCCATGTGGGTAAGCAAAAGAAATCTCTTAGCTGTAAAGGTTTCAGAAAAAAGCCGAGTCCCAGGTCGACACTAAAACATGGCTGTCCTGTGTTCGCACGCTTTAAACAAGCCCGTGGTGACCTCCCCCACGGCACCATGAGCTCAGTGAGGATGGAATGACAGTAGATGTAACGCTGCCCTTTAAGTGAATGGTAACGATGCAAGCAAAGGGAGATGCCAAGCAGATGATTTCACCCCAGTGAGCACCAGCTAAGAACTTAATTGACAACAGAGAAGGCAAATCCAGCAACCACGAAAAGGAGAGAAACTTGAAGTTATGTGTAACTGTATGGTGTGCTTCAGGGATACTTGTCACCTAAAAGCCACATCTAAATATTGGATAAGAGGTCCTTTGATCTGCAGCGGGATATTGGCTTCTGCATACTTAGGGTTGAGAAAACTCGACTCGCAGTATTCAAAACCCCAGCTCTGATTTCCCTCAAATGACAAAGCTGCTTGGACTTGCTACACCAGGGCTCTGTGAACTTTTTCTATAAAGGTCCAGATAATAAATATTTTAGGTTTTAGGAGCCATACGGTCTCTATCACAATAATTCAACTCTGCAATGGTAACACAAAAACAGACATCAACAATATGTAAACAAAGGGATGTGCTTGTGTTCTGATATTTTTTTATTTACAAAAACAGATGGACTTTGTCCTTGGGCCATGGTGTGTTGCTGCTTTGCTAAGCTCCATTTATTGTAGATCAGTTATGTTCCATAACCATGGGTGGAAGTGATGAACAAACCTTCGAAGCCTCTCTTAAGTCTTTCGGCTTTCATTTATTGAGCGCCTACTAAATGCACTGTGGTGGGACTCAGGACTCCACGGATGGAAGGGCATTCCAATCTGGTCTGTGTAGAACAGTGGTTCTCAACCTTTCTAATATTATGACCCTTTAATACAGTTCCTCAGATTGTGGTGATCCCCAACCATAAATTTTTTTCATTGCTGCTTCATAACTATAATTTTGCTATTGCTACTAATTGTAATGTAAATATCTGATATGTAGGATATCTGATATGTGACCCCTGTGAAAGGGTCGTTTTATCCAAAGGGGTCGAGACCCACATGTTGAGAACCACTGGTGTAGATGGTGAAGTAATCGGTAAAAACAAAAGTATGTTGCAACCTAGTTCTAGAAGTCTCTGTTGCTCAACTCCAGTTACTATTTCATCAGTGCCACCAATGGCACATATATTTAACTCTATTGGCTCATTAGTCGCTCTGCTGACTCCTATACTGGACCATAAGAGTCAAAGAAAATGATGTTGACAACCAGTTCCAGGTCCCAATCTCAGACAAGATGCATGGCAAGTAGTGAGGCCTTTTGTTTTCCTGTTGATTTACCATGTAAAGGTTATGAGACACCTGATTCGTTAAATCAGGCTGGTAAAGGATGTATACTATACGGCTGTGGAAGATGGAGCCTCATCTCTGGCAGTCTCACTGGTGACAGACCTGCAGCTGAGTTTTCTTAGTCACCCAACGGAAGCAGATGATGCATGTTGACTCAGAAGTCCTTAGAACGCTTGATTGTTCTCGCTGTGGACCTTTGAAGGACGGTCACTCCATCTGCCCTGCAGGAGGAATCCAACCTCAGCTTGTTGATGCAAAGAAAAAAGCTGCAACCCAGAACCACTGCACAGCCTGTAGATTGGAATGACTCAGGAGTGCACTGTACAGAGCTAAGGGGAAAGAACACACCACAATGCCAGACCGACACGTGGTTTGTATTTCCAGCAAGCCCCCATTAGCAAAGCTCACAGCCCTCTCCCTTGCCCACTCAATCACTTTTAAAAAGATACTGACAGATGAGAAGAGAGAGGATTCCAAGGGCCCAGAACCCGGATATAAGGCTGCTTCTTAGCCTGTGCACCTTGCTATAACACCCAGCAATCATTATACAAAGGGAACAAAGGGTTAGTCTCATTGGTAAGAAATGTACCACCTCCAGTGGAGATTTGGGGAAGGAATTAGTGCTATCCCATTAGTTCCTGACTGCAAAGGCCACCTTTAGCTGGGAAGGGCTGGCTGTCTGGGGCTAGCCAGTGACTCTCCCATCACCCTGCATGGGAGAAAGAAGCATCTTTGCTAAGGCACACAGTGAAGATGTGCAGAAGCAGGAAGTGTTCACTACAGCACCAGTCCTCCATTTTCTACTCTGGATGAGTATTTTACCACAAGGTGAAATTCTTACCCAGTATGACCTACAAGTCAACATAATCCACAGGGTTTGTGTAACTGCTGTATATCCTCAGTTCTAGTCTGTGCCCCCTCCCACTTCCATATTGATGATTTGGGACCTTTTCCAACCTCTCATCACTCAGCTTCCTCACAACTGAGACCAGGAATAGCAATACCTTTTTTCAAAGGCTTATGGAAGATAATATGAGATCCAGAATTAACATAGTAGAAAGCAACATATATTGAGCATGTTGTTACTGTATCTATATACCTGATCTCTTCCAATACTTCATCCTAAGCAAAAGATCACACCAACTTTATTGGGCGAGTGTTACTGCTTCCCTTATACAAAATCACACAGCTAACAAGCACAAGCAGAACTGGATTTACTCTCAAGCTGAAGTCCAAGCTGTTAGCTACTCTATGCTGTGCTTCTCTGAATGCTCAGATCAAGATCTGGTAAATAATTACTGTTTTTAGCACCATGAATATTGCACCTCATCATTATCATCATCGTCACCACCAGCAGCACAAGTACCACCATCATCATCATCACCATCATGTCCCATTTAGACTCTAGATCTTAGGGACCCAGGGCACTATTTTGGTATCTTCAACCCTAATTTATTAATAATAGAAAATGCCAGATTTTCACCAATGGCAAGGCTGAGGCTAACTGCACACCACCTGCCCAGTTAGAAACCCAGGAACCAGGAAGAACTCCTCCTCACCCCTAATGATGAACAAATCAAGGAGGACAGGAGGAAGGAAGCAGTTTTTGCAATAGAGTGTTAGAGTGTGCTCCTACCAGCTCCACAGAACTGTCTGCATCTCTTCCCAACTCTGTTTTCAGTAACAACTGTCTGTAATTCCAGTTCCAGGGGATCCAGTCCCCTCTTCTGGCCTCTGTTGGCACCAGGCATGCATACACCCACATGCAGACAAACACTCGTACACACAAAGTAAAAAATAAATAACATTGCATTGACAGCTAGGAAATGACCATAGCAGGAATGCTTATACCAAAGCAATCAGCAAACATTACAAAACAAAGCTCTACCCCTTCCCCCCACCAGAAGTGGCTGTTAAACATTAACCTCTTGAACACCACTAGCTTGAAATTAGGTATTCTGAGTCTGAATCCACATGCAAGTTACTTAGCTTTCTGGGCTTCATTTTTCCTCGTGCCTATGAGAGGGATAATCAATCTATAATTGGTTGTTGTAAAGACTGATGTTTTAGGAGAATTTATAATGCTTATCAGGTTCTGATGGATGACTATCAGTTTAGTTTAGTTTAGTTTAGTTTAGTAGTGCTAGGGGTTGAAACCAAGGTGTTGTGCATGCTAGGCAAGCGCCCCAGATCTAAGCTACACCCCAGCCTTATTTGTATCATATATTTGTACTGTATTAATAAAAAACAGACTGTGGAGACGATGGTAGGGATGGGACTATGTGAAGACCAGCATAGCAACCTTTCCTCAGGAGACTCAAGTATGGTGATATTTTAATTGTACTGAAATGTGATTTTATTTGTATGTTAATAAATAAAGTTGCCCGGGGGTCAGAGCTATTAGAGCCATAGCAAAAGCTGGGCGGTGGTGGTACACGCCTTTAATCCCACCTCTTGGGAGGTAGAGCTAGGCAGATCTCTGTGTGTTCAAGGATACAGCCAGCATGGAGACACAGGCCTTTAATCTCAATACCAACCACAGAAGACCTGGAGGTCTGTACAGACAGGCAGTGATGAGGAGGTCATGTGGTTAGGTTTACAACCAATGAGAAGGCAGAATAGAAAGTCTATAAAAAAGACAAACAGACAGGAAGTAGGTCTCTTGCTGAGGACAGAAGCGGCAGTGAAGGTAAGGTTTTTAGCTCTTAGCTATTGCTCTGACCTTTTGGGCTTTCATCTTTGCAGTGGCTCTGTGTTTCTTATTTAATAAGACAGTTACACCTACACTCAAGAGACGTAGCATCCTTCTAGAAACTGTCCTAATCATATCTCAGGTTTTAAAAGTCCGAAGTCAAGTGCTTCCTACTCTCAGCTAAAGTTGTGCATTTCCATCTGGAGTCGTTCTCACATTACAAGCCCCTGCCTGTGCCATTTGGTCAGGGTCAGGGTCAGGGAGAACCTTACCTAATTAACAGTGATCTAATCAAAACACATACTGATTCAGTTACCCCCCCCCCCGTATGATTAATTCCCACAAGCATTCAACGCCCGGCCTGTTCTTGGTGAGAAACCAAAATGGATTGCAAGTCACTAACCACTCAAGCTAGAAAACCATTGTGGGTACTCCTTAGCCATTCTGCAGGTGAGGAACCTGGAAGGTCAAGGGACTTGACTCCTAGAAAGAGACAGCTCTACAGCATGATTGTTGTTGTTGTCACTGTTATTGTTGTTGTTGTTGTTGGGTGGTAGGAAGAGGAGAGCCAGAGACTTAGTGAGGCCCTCCATTCTGTCACCAAGTGCTACTATGTCTTCCTCCCATTGCCGCCGCCAGTTTTCAGTGTGCTGAATAGTATACTAGAGAAATTCAATCACATAGCATATGTAAGGTGCTGGGTTTGATCTCCAATATAATAAAAAAAAAGAGACATTAAATGATTTAGCAATGTCACTTATTCTCTAGACTGCATTTTCATTACATTCATTATTTACAGATTTGTAAGGACCAAGTCTTGAAATATAAGGACTATAGAAATGGAAACACCACAACATTTGAATGATCATTCATTATCCAGGCATCAGAGTTTATACTCTATTCACCCCGTAGTGAGATACATTGTGCTGATTAATGCTATATTACAAGATGGTTTGTGTTACAAACATCTCATAAGTGGAATGTTTCTTTTCAGCCAACCAGTTTCCTGAATTCTTTTGGTAAGAAATCTATTTGTGATGCAAGTCTAGAAATCTCAGAAGGTATGCAGCAGAAGATCTGTTTGACAGAAGCTGATCTAGCCCATGTTTTCAACTGTAGAGGGAAAAAAAGCACAATCTCTGGGTAAAGTCACATCCGTGGCATATAATTAAACCACCCAGTTCCATTGCCTTCCACTCCTTGCCACTGCTAACATTTAGTAAACCTTTATATGCAAAAAGGACAGATCTAGGCTGCATGGTCTCACAGAATGACTACTGTTGGCCAGAATTCCAACTTAGGAGAAAATTAAAAGCAGCAATAAAAAATAGGGAGGCAAACCATAGGGGACTCAAAAAAGGAAGAAAAACAGTAAATAACTAAATGTATGTGTGAGAAAAGCAGTGAATGTATTAGTAAGTGGTTGGATGGTCACAATGAATAATAGATGATAAAGAAACAGTAGACAACGAAGAAAAAGTGTAAAAGAACCAAAAATAAATAACCAACCAAGGCAAGAATGGTTGTGTGCATCAATGTATGAAATAGCACAGAGTTAATCTGCAACTGACATAATTCAAGTAGCAATGGCTCCCTCCTGGCAAATGTCACCATTTTCTGTCCTCCCTCATATGCAAGATATAAAAACGTGGGTTTTTTTTTCCCGTTTTTCTATCTTCACATGAGGTATTGGGGAGCTTGAATTTGCCCTGGTTAACATTAATTGTCAACTTGACACAGCCTACAGTCATCTGAGAGATGTCTCAGTTGAGGAATTGCCTAGATCAGATTGGTCTGTGGGCATGTCTGTGAAGGACTGTCTTGATTACTAATTACTTAGGAGAGCCTAGCAGAGCATGGGTAGCCACATTCCTTGGGAAGATGGTCCTGATTTAAAAAGCTAGTTAATTGAGCCATAGTATGAGCCAGCAAACAATTCCTCCATGATTCCTGCCTTGAATTCTTGCTCTGGCTTTCTTCAATGATGGATTCTGACCTAAAAGTACAAGCCAAATAAACCATTTCCTCCTCAAGTTGCTTTTGATCATGGTGTTTTATCACAGTTACAGGAAAGTAACTAGTATGAACTTTATGCTGAGGACAATGGAGAGACAATGAGGAATGTAAGCAAGAAGATGTGGCTATATTTACATTTGGGAACTAGTTTAGGAGAAAGGCAGTTAATGGGATCCCTTGTATGACCTTTCTAATGGGGTTATAAGTAAACAATTGCTTTATTTTCCCCCCAAAAAAAAGGTATTAGAAGAGTTTTTTCTAATGGTAACAATATAAGAATTCTCTTAGTAGTATGAAGTTCATCTTTGCTTCTCCTTTAGAGTCAAGGAGAAATACCCAAAACCATCAATTTAGTAACAATGGGATTTAATTTTAATTTGTTATTATTAGCATTATTAATTAATCATTATTATTATTGTGTGTCTATATGTGTATGGAAAGAGACAGAGAGATAGAGATGGACAGACAGACAAACAGACGAAGAGAATGGACACACAGATACCACAGCATGTGTAGAGGTCAGAGAATAATTTTCAGGAGACAATTCTCTCTCCTCCCACCATGGGTTTCAGGGATTAAACAGGTTATCAGGACTGTCCAGGAATCACCTGTGCCTACTAAGCCAGCTCACTGGCCCAAAGACAGGGTTCAGGGTTTAAATCTAGGTCTCCTAACTATGAACTCAGTGTTTATCTGCCAACATCAACCTGTTTACAGTAGACACAGAAAGTCTGATATCAGGACCTCAAAGGAAAGCCATTGGTGCCACTAAGTGTCATTTCACCAAAGGGACATAAAAGCCATCACCCAGTCTAGCATTTCAATATAGTTGAGAATTTCAGGCCTTGACCAACCTTCTGTCTTAGTGGATTATATCAATTAAGGCAGTGGTTCTCAACCCTCCTAATGCTGCAAACCTTTAATACAGCTCCTCATGTTGTGGTGACCCCTAACCACAGAACTATTTTCATTGCTACTTCGTAACTATAATTTTGCTACTATTATGAATCATAATGTAAATATTTTTCAGAGATAAAGGGTTGCCAAAGGGGGTCGCAACCCATAGGTTGAAAACCGATCTTTTAAGGCATTGATGTGAAATAAAGGAACCAGAGCTTAGGACTGGGGTTGACAGCAGAGAAAGAAAGAGGGTGCTGTTCTGTGTGCTTTCCTGATAAATAGCTAGGAAATGTGGAATAGAAAAAGAAGGATTTGTGGGCATCAAAATCCAGATCGCAATTCCATTTCTGTTCCCAAAGGAAACTCACACTGAATGGTCCTCGATTTCCCCCACACACAAACAAATCATCAGAAACTATGAAAATTCTAAGAAATCAGATATATAAAATGTAATAAGGGGAAAATCCCTTATGCCGCCTTGTCCTGCGTCCCTCCTTCATGGACAGTCTCCCTATCTAAAGATTTGCCAGTGGGGGTGGGGGAGGAGTGGGAGGAGAGATGAGAGGGAGATCTGGGGTTGGTGTGTAAAATGAATAAAAAAAATTTTTTTAAAGATTTGCCAATTAAATAGAAAATGTTCAAACACTTGGTTTAATGAAACAAAACAATTTAATAGCCTTTTAAAGTCTGAGCAAAGTTCCCCTCAACTCACAGAATGCACCACAGGCCCAGGATTTGCATTCCTTCAGTTGGTAGAGTTTTCATAGTTTCAGCCTTGGGTCAGATGTAAATTCTGGGGACTGAGGCCTACCTCGCCTGAGAGCTTGGCACTCTCTCTACTCACAGTTGGAAGCAAGAAGTACAGAAATAAGCAAAATGGAAAAATAATGAAAAACAAAAGTCAATCAAATCTATTCCCTTTGCCTTTTTCTCTTCTTTTAGTGAAATCAGAAATACATATCTGTTTGACTTTAAGTCAAAGCTTGGGATGTGGCTTTACATCTGTAAACCTCTTTCCCAGGCTCTGATTAAACAGTTCCACCTACCCCATCCTGGCCATGGCTTTGAAACCCAAGACTTTCTTTTCAAGGTGATGTATTATCAAGACCAGTGACTGTGTAACTAACACTCAGGTTGAATTCTTTGGAAAGACATATAATATACACACATGCCTGACTGTAGTTTATAGCAAACAAAGCTTTTTATGTTTGTTTATCAATTCAAATGCTCTGATACGGGTACCAGCTCAGCAGTATGAGATGATCAGCCCAACCAAATTCACGTGGCAATGGGTATTGAGAGACTGCATCTCTCCTCTGTCAAAGGGATGACTACAATTCAGGCCCCTGCTTACTTATCAGAGCAGATAAAACTCTGAGCACACTCCTAGCCCCTTGCCCTATAGATCACATGTTCTCCTCAATAGACTCAAAGACAAAGCAGTGATGTCTATGAGGAAGCCCGGCATACACAAGAGTTCTTGCCTATGTGGTCTAGAAAGTGAACCAACACCCCAAACTGGCTCGTTTACGCAGCGTGATTTCATCAAGGGTGGACATTAGCAATAATATTAATTGGTTCAAGGTTCAGGAGGTGGCTAGTGATGGCTATGCTTCTACCACTCCATGCATATTGTGGGAGACTCTCCCCTATGGGGGGCCTCATCAAACTGTCTCTGAGAATAAAGGCCCGTTGGGCCAGGAGGACTCATGGGGCCTCCACAGGTCCAATGTTCTGAAGCAAGGTGTCCACTGCAGAACCTGGAAGTTGGGCCATGCTGACGGGTCTGACAGCCCACGAAGACCATCCGACAGTAGAGATCATCAGAGACAATGGGGTGGCCAAGAAGTAACCACACACGTGCTCGATTTGTGTAATAACTAGGAAGAGGAAGATGCAGCGTGGCAGAGCCAACTGAGGCAGTGCCCCTTTGGCAGGTTGCCCTCACTATAAAAGTGTGCTTTATTCTCTTTTTGTTTTTATTACTGTATGTGTGTAAGTTACGTGTGTGTACAAGTATATGTGCACATATGTGAGTACAGGTATTCATGCACATGTGTGCATGTGTCTGTGGAGGACACAGGACAACTTCTGGTGTCATCTTCAAGAATACCATCTACCTCCTTTGAAACAGGTTCTCTCATTGGCCTCGAACTCACCAATTAAGCTAGACCAGCTTGTCAGCGAACCCCAGGGATGCTCCTGTCTCTGCCTACCTGGTACTGTGGTGACACACATGTGCCACCATGCCACACACCCGGGTTTGTACATTGGTTCTGGTAATCCACCTCAGAACCTCGTGTTTGTAAGGCCAGAAGCATCCCAAGAATCCTATCCTGTCCTTCTTAGACTAGTTATCTGAAGGACTGAATGAGGATTATATTTTCCTTAATCACAAGAAGAATTAAAATCTTACATTTTGAAAAATCTAACTTTTGAAGAAAAATATTAAGAACCCCACAAAGAAGGAAAATGGAACACCTGCAGAAGAAACCGGCTCAGCACTGGGTATACATCATTAATAAGCACTACCACTAATAAACAGAAGCCAAGGGAGATTGTCACATCCCAAATCCCACAGTTCATGGCCATGAAAAGAGACGGACACACAGGCCCTGAGCAAGGATCAGAGGGCCGTAAAGAATGAGAAAGGAGATTGCTTTCCCTCTGGACATGTTAATAATGACAATGTACTGAGTGGATGACATCCACTGGGTCTTAGAATGACATTTGATGGACTTTGGCTGCAATTTAAAGTTAGTGTTGTCTATGGAAAACTGAAGGATGCTTTATTTTAAAAGAATAAGGTAAAAACGCGGGCATGGAAGATCATGCCTTTAATCCCTGTACTGGGGAGGCTGAAGCAGGAGGAAAACAAGCTTGAGGGATGCTAGGGTTATACAATGAGACCTTGTTTACATCACACGCGCGCGCGCACACACACACACACACACACACACACGTACACACACAAGACATGGTTGTTGAAAATGTAATTAAACCTCAGTTCCCTCATCCCTAAACTGGAAATAGGGGTTTCTCCATCCCATAGAGAGCTTTTCAATTTAATCCAAATTTAGGAAGTAGCAGAGAGAGAAATGCAGAGAGAGATTAGTAGAATGTGTGTGTGAACGCCATAGTAACATTGGTGGGGAAAGGAAGGAGATGGTGATACTGGGCCCCTACTCTCATGAGAACATGAATCTATTCTAAAGTAAGAGAGGCCCTAATTAAAGTTATATCATTAGTACCTGCTCTCTTTCTTTGCAGGACTACAAAATGCTCCTTGTGTAGGACTTTCTCGCCAGCCCATCAGGCATCCTTGGAGGTAGAAGAGAAACAGAAAAGGCATTATTCTTCTTTGTGTGTAAGTTGAGCCTAGTCCAGCTCCAAAGTGAGATGGACTCCTCCCCTTCACCAGCTGTCTCCAGCTAGTTTCAGTCTGAACACTGTGATGGAAATAGGACCCCCAGTGGTACCCACCAGCCTCCGAGGTCACTAAACTCTATGGCGTCTCTGGAAATGCAAAGTCCCAGTAAAAGCCCACTGACTGGTGCCAGCTACACACTGGGCCAAGAGCTGTTCCACTACAGCAAGATGTATAGAATTTGACTCTTTTGCCCATGAGCTTTATGGAAGTCAGAAAGATAACCAAGGAAAATTCCATGTGGAATGTTCCAGAACCCACTCCACCTGGACAGGTTGGAGATAATGTAACAGAGAAGGTATTCTTTTGAGTTCACCAAATAAGGAAATGGATAAGGGAAAGCCAGGTCAAAAGAACGTCATAAGCAAAGAAGGGCCAAGGAGCATAGGAAACTGTTTAGTGTCATGCTCAAAAACATAAGTGGTCTGGAGGCAGGAGTTGTGGAAGGTGATGCTCGGGAAATGAGCAGGAGCCAAGTCATGAAGGGATGCTCTGTGTGCCAAAGAAAGAGGTCTGGCCTCTGTCCCGCAGCTATGGTGAGCCCCTGAGAGCTTTGAAGCACAGGCATGATGTGGTCAGATTCACCTTCCAAGCATTCCCTCTAGGGCACTGAGAAGCAGATGGGCTGAGAAGAGACCGAAGGCTAGGAGGTGAGTTGTAAAGAGTTTTATTGCTATTTTTATGTGCAGTTTCTATTCTAAAAGGAACAAGAGAAGATTAAGCCATGGGGCCCCACAATGGGGCATGTGGGCTAATAATGATGGCTGTTTGTCACTGGCTACATGGACAAATGTTGGTGAACTGGTCACAGTGATGAGTAAGAAGAGGAAGTAAGAGAAAGACACAACAAAAGCCTCAGGATTGTATGACTCTGAGCAGCTCAGTGACCCTCACAGAGCTGCAGTGTCTTCATGCAATGTGGTGGCAGTCACCTGGCCAGTGTGCTTGTGAGTCAGAGGCACACAAGGTCCCTGGCAGAGCTTGAGGCCTAGAGCAGATCCTCCATGGGGGTAGCCACCATCATTGGAGTGGAAAAGCTTTCTTCTGCCAAGAATGCTCTCAGCAATCAGAAAGGATCCATTCACCAAGACAGAGGCTTCCTCCACTGAGTACCTGTAACCAAAGCAAACAAGAGCACTGGGGACGGAGCCGGAGTTACTACCTACAGGGGAGGTTCAGGTGTCCCTTTGATGGAAAGCAAAAACCAGCTCAAGTCAAACAAGCCTGTACACACCGATCAGAGCTGTGTGTTCTCAGCAGCCCTGGGCACATTCCCACAGAACCTGGTTTGACAAGCAGTGCTGGCCTGATGCCCAGCTCCAGATCAGAACCTAGGAGGCCTGAAGTTTCTTTGATAATCAACCTCTCTGTCTCTGTCTCTGTCTCTGTCTCTCTCTCTCTCTCTCTCTCTCTCGCTCTCGCTCTCGCTCTCTCTCTCGCTCTCTCTCGCTCTCTCTCGCTCTCTCTTTTGCTCGCTCTCTCTCGCTCTCCCTCCCTCCCCCACCTCTCTTGGCAAGGGGTATAAATGAACAGAGACACAATCCTTATATATTTTAAACACATGCACAACTCTTTTCTATCTCACTCAGAAGGTAAACCATTCCTAGGTGGCATCCATGTCCCCTTGGCACTGAGCTCTGAGCACAGGTTCCAGAATCCAAGCAACTAGCTCACCACCAGCCAGGAACAAATGTAGTTCCTCAGTTAGCACTCTCCGTGGCAGATTTACTGGCACTCACGGGTCAGACGAGGATGGAGAAGACCATCCCAAAGTACTTGCATGGAAATCAAAGGGTCCCATGGATGAAGACACTGCTTCATCCAAGCTAGCCACTCTTCCTCACCCATCTTCTGACTCACATCCTCTCCACTGCAAACACTCCAGAAGTGTTCTCAGCCCCTGCTTGGATACCATCTCCTTCCTGCTAGCACTGTGTGTTTGTAGCTCAGAGTACCCCCCACCCACCCACCCACAGTGCTTCTCACCTGAGAGTCACCTTTGAACTCTGAAAAGACCTTTATGCCTTCCCCATGAGACTGAGACGATGACCCCTTCAAGTCAATTGTGACCTTTGCAAATCCAGTGAATTCTCATCCAACCTGTCCACACCTCGGTATTATCTAATTCGATCATCCTGCACTCCTGGGAAGCTGCCCTCTCTTCTGGATCTCCACACTCCGACTTCTTCTGTTCACCTCTGGGTGCAGACTTTCTGGACCTTTCTTCCTAGGGCCTCTTCTCTTTCCATAATCATCTTCCTGAGTACCCTTAATCCCTTAAGAATCTAGTCTTCCATTGTAGCTAGATCCACACCCTCCTCATATCCAAGGTACTCTTGACTCTTCCTTCTGTAGATCCCCATCCTGACAGCCCTGGGTCTTCCCATCTCTTGGCAGGACCCTGACCCTCACTATATAGCCACTCTTCCTGCTCACCCCTCCTTCCTTGTCATCCTCCTTATCACTGTTGTCTTTCTAAAGCATGGACGACACAAGCTTCCAAATCAAAACCCCTCATGCCCTCATGACAAATCATCCCTAGCACAGCCTTCCACACTTCTGCACCATCCCATGAGAACACGCCTCTCCTGCAAGACCACAACTTCCTCAGTAGCTACCACTATATCTTAGTGGCTGAGTGCCTCTGGTGTCACCAACAGTCAATGTCAAATAGACACTCAAAGAAATGGATGAAATCTTGTATTAATTTCTATTAAGCTTGGTGAGGACCAAGCTTACACATCCTTGCTCTCTAACTTCAATATGTTCTTCTCAGAGCATCTCAAGGATAAAAGCTTCTTCGGAACAGTTATGTAAAATACACCCAAGCATGCTGAAATGTTTGGGGGTGGGGGTGGGGGTGGGGAGATGTACAACCTTAATTTTCCATTCCTTTGAACCATTCCTAACTGCTTGTTTCTCCACATCAAGCAAGAAGTCTTCTCGCTATAGGTGACATATAACAAAGATACTTCATCAATATTTTTACACTGATTGTCCTTGTTATTATCTGATATCCAGTCATAAAAATAAGAAGGCAGCCTATTTAATGCAGAAGTAAGTCAACATAAATAGTTGATTCCAGCAGTAACGGTGGTGCTGGAGGATTTCAGCAGATGGTGGCCAGGCAGGCAGAAGACAGGGAGCCGCTGATCCTTCCGAGCAGGGAAGAAGACAAAGAGCAAGACTAGGTCACCCTGTGGCAGCTAGAGGCTCCACGGTGGCTGATTTACCATGGAGTTTAAGCTTCAGGGCTCCCTAGGCTCTCAGGTTCCTTCTCAGATCCTGTTGCTAATTGTATACATATCATTTATCTTCTATGTTAAGCCAAGCTCTGAACCTGAATCTACCAAGACATATGGAGGAAATACATCACTGTAGCTAGAGTTTTCCTGCCGGACCCACGGTCAGGATAAATCTCTGTCACCCGCCAGTCTCCAGCTCCCAAGTCCCGCCAGTCTCCGAGCCCACTTATAAAATAAACACACAGACGCTTACATTATTTAAACTGCTTGGCCATTAGCTCAGGCCTATCATTGTCTAGCTCTTACTCTTATATTTAGCCCATTTCTATTAATCTCTACTTTGCCACGTGGCTCGTGGCTTATTGGTACCTTACATCTTCCTTCTCCTGCCGCGGCTCCACGCCGTCTCCCCTCTACCTTCCTGTTCCCTCAATTCTCCTCTCTGTTAGTCCCGCCTATACTTCCTGTCTGGCTACCGGCCAATCAGCGCTTTATTGATACAGAGTGATATCCACAGCACATCACCATCAAGAATAGTGTCCAAGACCGGAGGTGAGAAGAAATGTCCTGGATTTTTCTTTCTGTCCACCTTTCAGTTTCTTGCTGGTACATCCCCAGGTCAAACCCAAACAGAAACCAACTGGTGTGAGAACCTGGTTGTTATGATTTCCGTGTAAGATGTTCCCTTACAGGCTCAGGTGTTCAAAGACTTAGTCCTCAGCTGGTGGTGCTGTTTGGAGAGGCTGTGGGACCTTTAAGGTGGGACTTACCTGGAGGAAAAAGGCTGCTAGAAGACAGCCCTCAATGGTTACAGTTCCCACCTGCTTCCACTTAAACCCTTTCTCTGCTTTCTGGTCTCTGGAGATGTAGCAAGCTCTCACCATCTTCACAGAGCCCTGGATGCTATGACTTACCCTACCCCCATGACGGACGGGATCTACTTAAACCTTAAGCCTAAATGCTTTCTCCCTCCCTTGAGTTGCTTCTCGCAGATTCTCTGTCACATCAACAAGAAAAGTAGCTAACACACGGAGTAACAGGCTCTCCTGCAAGGTCAGCCTCACTGTGACGTGGAGGAGAGCGAGGAAGAGCAAGCAAACAAAGCCAAAAACTGGCATCTCCGCTCCCCGAGTCTCGCTCTAGTCCCAGTGTGAGGGCTGAAGGCAAGGGCACAGAATTATAAGTGTGTTACAGGGACAGCCTGACTAGCTCCGCCTACCAAGGTGTCACACAGAACAGCGTAGCTGGAGTTTTTCTGTGTCCCGCCCGGTCCACAGCTGCTCAGATCCAAGTAAACACACAGAAGCTTATATTAATTAAAAGCGCTCGGCCATTAGCTCAGGCTTACTACTGACTAGCTATTACACTTAAACTCAGCCCATTTCTGTTAATCTATATGTCGCCACGTGTTCCATGGCTTTACCTGTGTGTCATTACATGCTGCTCTCTGGACAGCGGGCTGGCGACTCCCGACCCAGCCTTCCTCTTCCCAGAATTCTCCTTGTCTGCTTATCCTGCCTATATTTCCTGCCTGGCTACTGGCCAATCAGTGTTTTATTAAACCAGTGTACAAAAGCATTATCCCACAGCAGAACAGCATCACCCATGTATGTACAACGTATGTGACATGTACGCATACATGGGTCAACGCTGAATATTCCAAAACTCATCATTGTCCCAAAGGCAGTCAGACATTGGGAGGTCAATCCACAGTAAACAAACTTATAAAATCTCATAAATAATAAAAAAAATCAGTAAAAACAAAAAATTAATTTAAAATTTTTAAAATGATAACCATAAATAAAAGTAATATTCCTATAGCATGGAGTGGCATGTTTGGGTTAACATAACCCGCTCAATCACCACAGCACATAATTATTAAATGTTTATTTCCTGGCAGCTACTCCTCAACTTTGTAAACACACCTAAATAATAGTACATAGCATACTCTGCACACTCGGGGAGTAGAAGGTAATGAATTTACTTACAGTTACACCGTGGATAGTTCCAGAATGAAGAAAGAACTGTAAGCCTGACTGAGCACCACAGCCAGGAACCTTCTTGGAGATTTCAAAGATTTAACAGCATCCCACTCTGTCTCAAGGACTGGTCTCCACCACAAACACAGACCTGACAGGAGGGTCATAACTGGCTGTTTTCTGGTAAGAGTATAGTCTCTCTGACTCAGTTTCCCCATGTACCACACTGACCATTGCCCCATTGTGAATCTGTAAGAGTTCCAGGCTCCACCCACCCCCATTAGTACATGATGTTTACATACACTGTTAGGAGTCCTCTGGGCTCTAGGCCTCCTGTTCTTTCTCTGGAGCATTATTTCTCAACCTCAGCATTGTTGACACTTCAGGCTGAATAATTCTTTGTTATGGGAATCCAGTCTCCGAATTGTAGAATTTTAGTGGCCTTTATAAAACAGATGACAGCAGATTACCCCCAGCAGCCTTGACCAAAACCTCCCTTGAGTTGACAAATGGCCCCTGCAGGGCAGACTGGGTTGATAGAGAACCAGTGCTCTAGAGAGGCAGCCATGTCCATTGTAGTTCAGTGGGCAGAGTATGGAAGAGGCTGCTTCTGGCCAGTCCAGGCTGTGGATTCTCAACTCAGAAGCAGCTTAGCTTCAAAAGGAAGGATGTGCCAAGTTCTGCATTTCTGCTTTTCCATAGCACAGTGTGCATGTGGGTCCCAGTGAGGAGGGAGCTGGATGACACACACTGAGGTAGGTGAACAGAGCAAAGGGATTCTGGGTTTTGTTTTTGTTTGTTTGTGTCAATGGGGAGAAGAATTACCATCACTAGTGGGATGTCTGTGTAGCTGGAGAATTTCTCTCCAGCTCCCGCCAAGTCCCGCCAGTCCTGGAGCCCACTTATAAAATAAACACACAGACTCTTACATTATTTAAACTTCTTGGTCATTAGCTCAGGCCTATCATTGTCTAGCTCTTACTCTTATATTTAGCCCATTTTTATTAATCTATACTTTGCCACGTGGCTCGTGGCTTACTGGTACCTTACATCTTGCTTGTCCTGGCGGCGGCTCCAGATGGTCTCCCTTCCCTTCCTGTTTCCTCAATTCTCCTCTCTGTTAGTCCCACCTATACTTCCTTTCTGGCTATTGGCCAATCAGTGTTTATTTATACAGAGCAATATCCACAGCATGTCTGTGTGTATAAACAGCATACAACTGTACCCATCAGCTAGCCAAGACCACTCAGAGACTTCTGTGATAGGTAACCTTGGGAGGAGTGCTGTGTATCTCCAGGACAGCTGGAATTGTCATTGTCCCCTAAAGATGAGGAATCTGCAGCTATGGCAACTCATAAGGCCAACTGTGGCCCTTAAAAGATGGCATAAATAAATACGTCAGGGGCTAAATGTGGCTGAGCAGTTAAGAGCACACACTGCTCTTCCAGAAGACCCAAATTTGAGTCTCAGCACTCCCCACGCAAGTCAGGCAGCACATAATTCCAGCTCCAGGGGGTCTGATGCCCCCTTCTGACCTCAGCAGGCAACTTCCCCCACATCTACATATTCTCCAACACACACATACACATAAATTAAAAACTTAAATATAAATCATTTAAAAATATAAATAAATAAGATATTGTGATTGTTTTATTAAGATGGCCGAGGATATCTCCCTTCCAACCACTGCTATACGTGTTCTGAGGATCTGCTGTGGGCCAGACATGGTGCTAAACGCATAGCAAATCTTATAATGAACTAAACAAGAAGGTATCATCAGAGAGGCCTCAGAGCTGCCAAGAGTCACACAGCCTATCACTGACAAAGCTGGAATAGAACTTTGATCACTAATGCTTACAGCCAGGGCTCTGGTCCTATCCATGCCTGGCTCAGTTATAAACTTTATGGTTATTCAAGGCAGGAAAAAGCCTCTGTAACATGTTTAAAACTCTTGGGAAATAGCAAAGTTCTTTCGTTTCAATGAAGAACTGCCTGGAAGTGGAAATCTGACAACGCGGCTCTGGCCGAATGTGTTTTTCAAAATATGGGAACCTATTTAGAACAGTATTTGGCTATCATCCTTAAACTTCTAGAGCCTTCCATGATACAGGCAGCTACATGCAGGGTTGAGGGTAAGGCAGAAACCCAAGAATGCTCCTTAGAGGGCTATGCTCACTGTGAGTTGCTGGCTCAGAGCTGGAAAACATCATTAGCCTCATTATCGAATCGACCCAAGGGCCTTCTCATTCTGCCCACACTACTCCAGGGGAAGTCTGGGGCAGGCTAGAGAGACCAGATTGATGGGGCTGGTCCAAAACACAAATAATGCATTTCCTCCCAAATATGAAAACAATGCTTGCAGCCAGGGTGTAATAACAGGTTCTACTGCCGTGGCTGCTTTCATAGAGAGCTCCAACTGTCCCCTGATTGCGCTTCTAAGAATATCAAGTCTGGCTTCCTTCCTCCCTTCCCTTCTTCTCTTGCCATGCCTTCGCTTCCTTCCTTCTTTCCTCATCCAACAATCACATCCGGGCCTCCTCCCCTGCACCAGACCCTGTGCTGGAACCTGAGGACACAGATGAATGGGACTGGGTGCTGCCCTCTCTTAAGTCCAGTGGGGAACACCGTCAACTATAAATAATACTAAGGAGGTATAGAAAGCACTGGAATAGACTTGCTCTTTATATCCCTCAAACAAACAACTGTCAACACAGAGGCTGGGAAGATCAGTAAAGTACTGCTAGCATGAGGATCTGGGTTCGGATCCCCAGCATCCACATGAAAAGCTGGGCCAGCCATCTGTAATGCCAGCACTGATAAGGTGTCCCCACAGCTCACTGACCAGCCAGCATAATGACTCCAGTGAGCTCCGAGTTCAGTGAGAGACCCTTCTCAAAATATAAGGTGATGAGTAATGGAGATCTCTGGCCTGCACACACACACTTGCATACAACATACCTGCATGCACATGCACACACACACACACACACACACACACACACACAAATATATATATATATATATATACACCTGTAATAAATATACACATATATACACACAAACACTTTCATGCACACATGCACCTGTGTATACACACAATTGCACACACACACATGCGCATGTGCATACACCTGCATACACATGCACTTGCATACACACATACACCTGCATACACTTATATGCACATGCCTGCATATACACATATACTTGCGCACACACACACACACACACACACAGTAGAAATGTTCAAAGTTCTGTGGGGAAACCATTCACTCATGATTAATAAATTAATAAATGCTACTTTTCTTTTTTCATTTAAAATTTTTTCATGCACTATGCTTTGATCATATTCTTTCCCTTCCTTCAACTCCTCCCAGAAGCTCTCCACCTTCTTACTCGTGCATCTTCATGGTTTTTCTCTTCTCAAAAGAAACAAGAAAAAATAACAAAAACTAACTAAAAAAACACCAAAACAAAAAGTGCACAGAAAATATGGAGTTCATTTGTGTTTGTGTTGTCCTGAGCGTGTGGTGCCTGCCCTGAGATGTAGGTGATATACCAAGTAACACTCCATTGTGGAAAATTGATGTCTTTTCCTCAGAAGGAATCAATTGGGAATAGCTTCTTGATTTCTTGTGGGACCTCATGTCTACTTCCCCTTCTCTCTGTGGGAACTTTACCTAGAATTTGAACTTGTGCAGGTCTTGTGTGTTCTGTCACAGTCTTTGTGAGTTCATATGTGCATCAGTCCTGTTGTGTCTGGAGGATGCTGTTTCCTTGGAGTCATCCACCATCTCTGGCTCTTAACAATCTCTCTACCTCCTCTTCAGCATAGATCCCTGAGCCTTGAGGGGAGGGGTGTGATGTAGAGATCCCATTTAGGACTGAGTGCTCCACTGCCTCTCAGTGTCTGTGTTAGTTACCATCTACTGCAAGAAGAAGCTTCTCTGATGAGAGTTGAACAATGATGCTCTGATCTATACATCTTGCTTTTCTTATTCATCTTTGAATAAACACAGTGTCTTTACTTTTTTCCAATTATTTTTGTGTACATTAACTAATATTGCTTGCTTCCCCACCCCGTCATAGGTGGTCATTATTATATCCGTGTTTCCAGTAAGAAAATGGGAGCTCAGAGAAGCAGAGTTCTCTCATGAGCTCAGAGCAGAAAGCACGGCCCTCTCAGGCTCACCTCTGTCTACCTATCTACCTGTCCTTCCATTTAGAAGACACCGCCTCTGTGCATGCCACAAGTCCTGGGAAACAAGTAATGATATTCAACTGCATTCTCCCAGGCTGCAGATAGAAAGTGGAAGGTGTGTTCAGGAGGATCTTGGGTGTTGGGCAGAAAGCAAAGTGGGTTTTAATGGAAAAGATTGTTCTACTTATAGCAGCTACAGAAAAAAAAAAAAGTGATTCACTCTTCAGGCCTGACATGTTTTAAGAGACAGGCATGCCTGTAGATTTGGCCAGACTCATGGGTGCCAGAGGATAATTGACAAAGACCCTAGGGCTTGGTGATCAAGCCAGGACTTCCTCATATTCCTCTCTGGGCTCTCCAGGGGCTGAGCACAGTGCATAATTAAATCAGATGGCTACAGAAGGGAAGAGACGGGTCATTTTCCTTATAGAGAGGTTTGCTTCTTGGCAAGAAGCAAAATGACACACTTCAGGCAGCAAGAAGATCATTTCCATAAAAGTCGGCGGGGAGGGAGGGAAATTGTGAAGCTACTGAAAGACAAACAAAGCCCCAATATCATAAACAGAGTATGGAGTTCCCAACCAGAGGCACAATTATCTCTTACCTCAAACTTGGACAGGACTCAAGTGAGCATTAGAAGAGATTTTCTCATGCACATGAGTAATTGCGCCACTCATTAAAATGTTATAGATGAGCCTCGCTTGGAAAGCAGAAATGTGTAGATCCCAGTGCAAGACCCTGAGGAAGCTTAAGGGGCCCCCCAGAAGTCCCAGTGGAGAACTACATGGAGCATAGTGGTCTTACAGCAGGTAAATAATGGCCATTGTGAGAAGACCAATACAAAGGAAGGAGCATGTCACCCAATATTCACAGCAATATCGTGCATGCCCTAGATAGAAAGAATTATGTATAGAATGGGGGGAAATCATTTTTCAGTCTTATTACTTGGGACTCTTTCTGCTTGGATGAAAGTATCCTTTAAAAAGAAAGACCCCATGGGATTGTTAATAACAACTTAATAAAGGTGTGATTTGTGTAATATTTAATGGCATGACCAGAGCCACACCAACATTCTTATCCCATAGCTCTAGGGCACCCAGAAGAGCACAGATATGGAATATAACACTTAAAGGAACTAGTCAGTTGATTGTGTGAAAGCTGACCCTGGAATTTAGGATAATCAGATCTGTGTTTGAACTCTATGTAGCATTTTGAGAGAGTTCTGGTTTGGCTGCAGGCAGTAACACTCATCAAGATGAAGAATTCAGGAGAAAAAGGAGCATAGAGAGAATGAAAAATAATGATTCTCACAGAAAACCTTCTGAGCTTGTAGCCCTGTGAAGCATTTTCAAGCACAGAAGATCCAAGCTTTGAGAGGTTGGAAATCTATTGGTACTGATTTCCGACCTTTCAAAGGACAGTGGTAAACAAAGGGCTGCTCAAAAATTAGATGTACTTGCTTGTTTCTTGGCTTTCTTTTATGTATAAAAGCTGATACCTGGTACTTGTCTCCTCGTCACTATTAGTGCTATTTGTCATCAGATGTAATAAACAAACTCCTCTGTGGCTAAACCCACATCCTTTTTATTCGGGGCAAGCATTCTCTCTGGAAAAGTTTAGGCATGTGACATGTCCTGAAAGAGCTTTGTCCCCAGTTCATCCTCAAGGGGCTGATAAATGTAAATGTTCCAGGAAGGGTCCATGTGTCTATGGGATGTGATGGAAGAATGGACATCTATGTAATCCCTTTCAGTGTAGGAGTGATGATACTGATCAACTGTGGTGTCCTGAGTCCTGAGTACACCACAGAAACCCTTAAAATGATAGTGCCACCTCAACGACCCATGTTCTTCCAGATCACAGGGAGCTACCTAATTGTTGTTCATAATGCTTATGTTTCTGGTTACAAAATATCATATTCTATCATAATAAACTCGGAAGATACAAATAGGATTAATAAGAAAACAAAAAATTACTTTCAACGATACCAGAGATAAGCGTGTACATCCCGGTGAACTTGCCTTGCCGTCCTTGTCATGTATCAAGGGACTATAAACATGGGGACTTGTTTCTGAAAAGAAACAAGCACTTTTAGTAATTGCCTGTGATTTCCCCTTTTTGTTTCCACTCAGATGGACAGGAGGGAGGACGGAATGATGGGTGGTTAGAGAGGTACCTGTCACCATCATATACGTATCATTTTATGTTATTTCTCCCTTCACATTACATATTGAACGTTATCCCATGGTGTTGAGTATTTCAATGACATTATTTTTATTGGCTGATTAGGACTCATCATATACATATGTCATAAGTTCATCAATCATCATCAATGGACCTTTAGTTTGCTTCCAGTTTTATGTCAGTACGAATAATATTTATTTATTTAAATCTGGTTGCACTTCTGTGCTGGTCAGATCCAGGCAGGATGGTTCTGCTAAAAGAAATTATTTGGAAAGAGGCTCTACAGAGGTATGACAAGGCTTAAGGGAAGTCAATAAGGATGGTGAGGCAGAAAGGAGTGGTTCCAGGGAGAGTAAGGAATCAATCATGCCACAGTAGGCAGGCATGAAGGAGGTGGTAGCTACCACAAACCATAAACACTGTGGCAAAAGATGAAGTTGTCTATAAGGGATGTGTCCTTCTGTGAGGAAAGCAGCCGCTCCCAAACTATGACCTGTGAGGGAGCAGACAGAAATGCCCTAAGCTCTCTTTTTTCTGCTTTCTAAGCACCATGGCTTCCCATGAGCAGGACCCTGCCAGCAGAAAAAGAGCAATGTGGCCAGGGTGATGTGGCCCATTGAATTCAGACTAGTGAGAGTGTCCGACCTATCAAGAGATGACGAGAGAATGTCCAGCTTGGTGCCTTTGCTTCTCCTCTCCTAAGTTAGAGACCTGAACACAATAGAGGCTATAACCATATCTCTGTCATTTCACACTCTGAGTTCCAGATGGATGCAGAACAGCCCCGGGGTCTAAGTCTGTACCAGGTCTAAGACTGGGTCAGCCTCTCCTCCCAGCAGCCTCTGAAGAGCTCTCTGTGCTCAGTCATTGAGCCAGTACCAACCAGGGCAATCAGTCTATTACCACACTCAGGGGGATCAATAGTTACAGTTATACAATGTATCTGCTTGACAATCCCTGTCACACTATTATATAACTATCAATCTTGGATGACTTAGCTACTTCCCTGGTTCCCCCGTTTTCACTTTCTTTACTTCATAGGAAGGAGGCTGTTGTGAGGCAGTATCCTCCAAGATTAAAACCTTCCATATTGGAAGGAAGCTCTTTAAGGCACAAGATCTTTACAGGGAAGCGAAACAACAGGGTGCTCTAAGTGGGGGGAGGGGTGAAACATTCCATCCTGCTTGGGTGCTGGTTAAGACAGCAAGTAAATACTCAAAATATCTTCAGGAAATCCCTGAAACTGGCCAGATTCACTAGACTCCCCCTCCCCAAGAGTATATAAGCAGTGAAGATTTCTTGGAGTCCCTCTGAGACAAGTTGAGCTGCTTTGAAGAAACTCAAATCAAGCAGCCTGGAAGAAGCTAAGACCAGCCAAAGTACCTGGAAGGGACTCAGACCAACTGAAACACCCAGAAAGCACACGCTCCAACCTGTTGAGCTACCTATAGTGTGTTCCAGGTTTCCAGCTTTGCTGAGCTATCACCCATGCTGGAGTGGGACATGATCATTTCTGCTCCTGTGAGCAACCCTTCATCCATTTCTTGAAAAATGAAAAAAAAAAAAAACTCCAATAAAACCCACTGTTCCACCAAGTTGGACTTTGATGCTACCCATAATTTGATCTGTTGTCAGTTCCCCAGCGGGATGAGTAGATATTTGCTCACATCTTCTTAGGAATGGTGTCGTACAACAGAGCCTTCCACTCAATATTAGCCAATAATCGAAGACATTTGGATCTGCCTAATTTGAGCCAACATCATCTTTGTAGCCCCTTCTTCTTTCCCAAGCTTTGGTCAACATCCTGCCTTCAAGTCAAAGGCCCACCTGTGACCATAGCTGTGCCCATTTCTAAGTAGAATCGCCACTCTCTGTAAATCCTCAATATTATGCCAAGCCACAAGGTCAGGTGCTCTTGGCTAGCAAGTCTAGCCCAGCTGCAAGTTGAAAACATTTTAGGCACTGTGCTTTAGGTCAGGCACTGTGCTTTAGGTCAGTGTTGCAGTCTGGTGCTTCTAACCAGGGCTCAACACAGCCTTGATCTTCCTCCTGCTGAGATCCCATTATATCTTACAACCAATTGTGCAATAACTGGTTAAGCCCTGAGCTTTACTCGCTATGAGAAAAGACAATAAAAATCTAGGTGATGTAGACACTGCCTTTCACTAATGACATCATCTTCTGTCTGTGACCTCTGACCCAGGTCCAGCATGTGAGTTTAAATATTCTACTTTTAAAAAAAAATTGGAAAATAGTCTTTTCTAATGTAGAGAACCATCTCATTGTTTTCATCAGATCTATGGCAATGAACTCTTTCACTGGGTCCTTGGCCATGAAGTGTGCCTCCTGTTTCACTGTGGGAAGACTTTCCTTATTGGAGGTCTACATCCTGAGTGTCTTTGAAGTCAGCGACATCAGATGTTAATTCCAAGCAGGTCCCCTAGGTCTCTTGCATTCTTTGCTGCTTTATAAATTGCACTCAAGGTTAATTTAAGCTCTTGCGGCCCAATAGACATCGTCCCATGTGCCTCTACTTCTTTGTCTCTTTATTTCCAACAGTACGATTGCAAGTCCTGTCTTTGTTTGGTCAGGTGGGTCCCATTAAAATCTTGTATTAAATTTTGCCTCTTTTGAAGTACCAGACTCCATCCATCTGTTTTGTTTTTTTAATGACCTTATTTAGAATTTTTTTCAAAGTTAATGGAAATGTTTGAGGGACAGAGAATCTGGTTAACTGATCTTTCAGTTAACTGAGGGTCACTGTCAACCAATATTTTTAGATTTTTACATCTCATCTCATTTCAAATGTCCCTTCCGTTTGTTTCATCTATCCATCCCCCATCTTTCAAATTTTCTCCTTACTGAAGAGAAACATTAAGTGCCTTCTCCTGGGCCTGCACTTAGCAATGGATACTCAGACACTGGACTTCAGAGGGACAGCCGAGAAAGACATACCGTTCGAGAGCAGTAGAGTGAAGGCTGCCATAGAGAGTGACCCACCCAAATCCATAAAGCAAACCTGACAATCGTAGACTATGTCTAAAAATCAAATCTGAACACACAGAGAACCATAAAAAGGTCAAATGTTTAAGGCAAAAAGCACCAAGTCACAAAGCAGGCTAGAAACGAGCATGAAAGATTCCAAAATACGATTGCCAGCATCACTGTGTACTGACCCCACTTAACAGGACACTTCTCAGAACTTGTACAAAACAAAATTGTTGTTTCTCTAAAATCACGCTTTCATAGTATGTGCAGGAAAATACTTCTTTTCCCTCAAAATTTATACAGTGCTATCTACCCTCTGGGCATTTTTTTTTATTCCTTAAAAAAAGTCAATATCACCATCACTGTTTAAAATAGAAATGCAAAACTATCCATAAAAGCAGCATCTCTGGTTCGTGTGTCATGTGCAAGTGCTTATGACCATATGGCAACTGAAGACTTCAGTCCTTTGATTTCTCAGCTTTCCTTAAATGAATCCATTATTTAGGATTGTCAAGTCTCACGTGTTTCAAGAAGTGATGGTGACTGATGAGATAGTTTGCCCCTTGGCCTTTCTCCTGTTTCTGCTTCGCAGAAACTGACCAGGATGAAGACAGTAGAACAGTTTCTAAGGAGGTGAGGAATGAGGCCTTGGGAGCAAGAGGACCATGGTTTGTAAAATGAAAAGCCTGGGATGATGGTACTCACTTGTAATCTCAGGGATGGGGAGGCAGAGACAGGTGGATCCTTGGGGCTCACTGGGCAGCCGGTCTAGCCTACTGGCAAGTCAGGAAGAGAGTCTGTCTCAAACAAACAAAAAAGTGGATAGCACCCGAGTAATGACAAGGGAGGTTGCCCTCTGGCCTTGACTTTCACATGCACACACATGTATACATACCCATATACAAATAAGCATGCACACATCATACATACATGAACACACAACAATAATTTCAAACATAAAATAAAGGAGAGTCGAGCAGAGCGCATCTCATCCATGATGCATCCAGGAGTCAGGAGAGATGAGCTGTAAGACCCGAAGAAATCATTTGCTGACCACTAGGAAACCTCTGGATCTGAGACAAATGTAAATAAAAGTACGTCCTAGCCTAGATCAAGGATGAAGTAACTTTAGAAACATGACCCTATGATTATATTATCTGGGATAGGCTCTAAATATTACAGGAGATACTGAAAATGTACCACAAATGTAAAAGATTTGAAAGAGAGAACAGCTTCACGCTGAAAGAATTTTAAGCCCTCAGTGCAAGAGCAAGGAAGGATCCGACTACAAAAGAAGAAATCCCTGAGAGCCTAAGGGAACAAGGAAACATTACAGCTAATAGTTTGTATAAATGAAGAGTCCAAATGGTACAGAACAGAAGGGTTGTTGGACTGACCATCTCAGGACATACAGGGAGGAATCAGGCTGATATCCCAGGGAGCTTCAGAGCAGATCCTAATGCGTGTTGGAACCTGAGTTCTCTGAAACTTCCCTCATTTCAGTCATCTTCATAACACACACACACACACACACACACACACACACACACACATACACACACACACACACACTGTCATATGTGTGTCCTTGAATGGGCCATACAATCCCAGGGATTAGAAAAGAATTAAAGTAGATTAACAGCACTCTACACAGTCTTAACTTTTTAATTTATCCAAATAGATTGTATTTCAAGAGAGAAATCAAGTGGACTTAAACAGCCCATCTTTCCCATGCTATAAACTACTCAAAGATTATTTTCTCTCCTCTGTTCTTTCTAGACTCTGGGCAATGCACTTCGGTGACCTTGATTTGTCCATTACTTATGACCTGGGCACAGTATAACCACATGTTAATCTCCATGTTCTCTCTGTGTTGTTTGAGCTCCATATACTCTGGGTTGGACTAATCCGAGCACCCAGCACCACAGAGTCCCCAACCACCATTGCTCTTTTACCCCTGAACTCAACCCTAAAGGATTGAGCAGCCTTTGCATTGAAATATCCAAACTTCCTTCTTCCCAGTAGGCTTTGTGAGTGTTGCTCCCCAGCAGAAAAGGTCCTTCCACACTCCTGCTATCTCTTCAAGTCTTCCTCATTTTTTCTTCCATATTGGAGGTCTCTTCTTTAGCAATACCTTCACTAAGCCCAGAGTAGACAAGCCCCCATCACATTTCTTTATTTCCACGTCTTCTTTCACCCCATAGCACTCATCACCTATGTGTGACCACATTTAAACAATATCTGCCTTCGTAGCAGGTTGTAATCTCCATGACAGCGAAGACTGGGTTCACTTTTGTCCCTCTGTGTCCTCAGCACAAGGCATGGGGCCAGGTAAGGAGTAAGTTGCACCATGAGTGTTTGTTAAGTGAATAATAAAACAAGACTTGTTATTAGCTTTATCTGAACAATGAAGAGCTAAACATAAGACCTACAAGGTCCCTCCTGCTGTGACATCTGTCTCTTTAAAACACTAAGCCACATTTGGCTTATCTCTAGGAAGAACTACCCAGACCAATAGGAAAGTAAATTTTACTTTCAGAGAAGGAAGTGCCTTCTACTAAAAGGGACAGTCCAGAAATAAAGGCAGTTTCCCTGCAGACCAACGCCACTAATCAAGAGATAGTAACTGGAGCCTTTGCATGCATTTCTCAAAGGTCACAGAACAGTGAGCAAAAGGAGAGAGAAAGGAGCAGGAAATTCCCAAAGCCCCAGAGTAAGGGGTGCTGTCGACGTGACTAGGATCTCAGCATATCTAGACAGAGTTAGAAGTCCTGGCTTCCAGCTGGAGTCCAGGACTGGATTAGTCCACCAACTCAGATGAGCAGTGTGACCTGTCTAAATCTCCTGACTCTCTGATAGAGAGGAGCATGGGCTGCTGTGGGATCCCCTGGAAGCCGATGCCTATAGGGAATGCAGACTCCAGCCTTCCCAGTCTCACACCTGGGCAAAGGGTTTGAAAGGTCTTTCCTCAGAGCTTCACAACGAACGCATGGAATGTTGGCCTCCTTCAGGAAATGGAGGCATATTTCCCTTCCCTCAAAAATGATGAGAATTTTGGCAAAGCTACATTGAACCACCTCATGGCCAACTGTCAAAACAACTCTTCGGGATTTCAAAAGTGTCCTCCCCACAGATGAACACAGCACCGTGTGGGATTCCTGACTTCACTCTGAAGTCAAGGTCTGCCTACATTTCCCCTCCTTCCACTCTCATGTTTTTTCAGCATTTTATTTCACTGGGAAGTGCGTGCTTTAAGCATCTGTTTAATTTAATGTGTGTGCTTGTTTTGCCTGCATGCATATATGTGCATCATGTGCGTACTTGGTACTGGTGGAGGCCGGAAAGCTGGATCCCTGGAACTGGAGTTAGAGACATCTCTAAGTGGCCATATGGGTGCTGGGAACTGAACTTAGATCTTCTGCAAGAGCAGCAAGTACTCTTAACCACTGAGCTGTCTCTCCTGCCCCAGAAAATGCATCTTAAAAACAATGCTAAGGTTAAAAAAAAAATTCCAACCAAATCAATTTTTTCTGCTTTCATCCTGAAAACTTGTAAATTCGACACATTTGGGAGTGTTGAAAAAGAATTATAAGTTGATTTTTTTTTCATGAAAGGCCTAACACTGATTATTCTAACTTACTAAACAGAACCCACATTGTCAGCTGGGGTGTGTTCGTTCTCTCGAGGCTTCATTACCCTCCAGATATTTGCTAGCTTCTGCAGGTGAAGGGAATTTGACATGGTCTCTCTGCCCTCAAAGGGCTCGTACTCTAGCACCTGCATTTCCTGAGACTCTGTGTGAGAATGGGTATGTCTTCCCTCTGCTCTGTTTAATGTGACAGCCACCAGCCACGTGTGACTGGACACTCAAGATGTAACTGGGAATGGAATTTTTTTTTTTAATTTAAAGTAAAATTATCAGGATGGGAGAGAAGGGGAAGAGGGGAGGGGAAGAGAGGACAGGAGCGGAGGGGAGGGGAGGAGAGGACGGGAGAGGAGGGGAGAGGAAGGGAGGGCAGGGGAGGGCAGGGGAGGGAAGAGGAGAGAAGAGGAGGGGATGAAGGAGAGGCATATAATGAGTGTGGCTATGAGTTGGTACACAGTGAACCACCAATTGTCAATATGGACAACTACTTACATGTTTAAGGCTCTAGTAAAGGTGGCAGAAGCTTCAGGGTGAAGATTGTTCGTGGAAAGTGAGGGGTGCTCTCCACTTGGGCAGCGGGGAGAGCTTGGTAGGTAGGAGCCACAGAATCAAGAACCCACAGCAGCTCAGAAACACAATGGGCTTTCAGCATGCCGCTTTGTTCGGTTAAAGCAGGGGGCATTTGAAGAGAGGTTCCAATAAGAAGAGGGCGAATATGACAAATGACAGAAACCATTAGGGACCGATGCCTAGTTTGGGGCAGGTGGGGGATTTTTTTGTCCCCAGGCAAAACACTTCTCCTGAGGACACCAAGGCTTTGAAGTGGTGGCTGGTGAGCCTGCCCTTGTTTGCCTTCCCAGGGCTGGGAAGGAAAGCTGGTGTTGCCATTGTCAAGGAACTTCCTGCTTCACGCTTGTGTTGTTCACTGGGAAATGTTCTTGGTTTCTGTTTCCACGGGGCTGGAGAAAGCCGGCTAGCAGAGCTAAGTCTGATCCAGATGAAGTCTCCCTTTTCTCAGCCCAAACAACAGCTTCAACTCACTCTTTCCACGTTAGGAGTGATCCTCATTTTTCTGGGAGGCTCCGCCAGGCTTGGCAGACATGCTGGGACCACCACAAGGACTCTACCTGCTGGAGAAGGAGAAAGGGCTCCACCTCTTTGTGTAGAGCTGCAAGTTCCATGCAGCTCAGTCAGAAACAGCGCTGCTGGGGAATGCCCTGGGAAGTTAAGGAGAGGGGAGAGCAGTATTCTGTAAGCCAACGAGGCACTGCCATCTCCCAGGGGCACTCCCGAGAGTCCTGTGTATATAAAACCCTTCCCATTAAGGCCACAACTGAAGCACCATAATTATAATGAGCACTGACTCTGTCCCATGCACCATGGAACCCACTTGACATATGTCAATTCCATTTAGGCCTAGGAACTTTCTGCAAGGTAGAAATGTTATTTCGGGTTCACACCTAGATGAACTGAAGCTCAGAGACACTGCGCAGTGTGGTCACATGGTCACACACTAGCACCAAATTCAAAACTAAAGTGACCTAAGTGTGCTCAGTCAGCACTTCCAGAAGACAGTGGTGTGAGGGTTAAAATAGAAACTCCCCCTCCCCTTACTATGGATGAGTCTCTGTAACTTCACTTACAACCTAGGGATAATCACACCGACATTTCAATCACTGAAAGGTACGGAACAGGCTTTGAAAATCTGCTTTTTCTTATCTGAGGGCGATGTTCATGTGAATGCAGGTACATGTGTGTATGCAGGGACATGTCTGTATGCAGGGACATGTGTGTATGCAGGTACATGTTTGTATGCAGGGACATGTGTGTATACAGGTACATGATACATGCAGGGTCACATGTGCACATGCAAATGAAGGCTGTCTTCTTTTGTGAGGCAAGGTCTCCAACTGTTGGGGAAAACCAAGTAGGCTAAGCTGGCTGGGCAGCAAGCCCCAGGAAGCTGTGCAGGCACCACCACACTTGGATTTTTTAATGTGGGATCCAGGGATCAAACTCACCTTACCAGCTGAGCCACATCCCTAGCTCCAGAAAAATCAACTTTCTTGAGAAGGATTTACACGTGTGTGTGTGTGTGTGTGTGTGTGTGTGTGTGTGTGTGTGTGTATGTGTGTGCTCATGCACATGCCATGTGTGTACAGGTACCTGAGAAGGCCAGAAGGGCATTAGAAGGCCTGAAGTTAGTTACAGACAGTTGTGAGCTGCACAATATGGGTGCTAGGAACTGATCTTGGTCTTCTGAAAGAGACACAAGCACTCTTAACTACTGGGCCATCTCTATGGACCCTGAACATCACCTTTTAAGAGAAAGAAAAAAGAAGTGTCTCCCTTCAGTGAGAACCTATCCTGCCAAGGCAGCATACTGAGCACTTTACCTACATTATTCTTTATTCTATCTAATCTAATCCTTACAACTTCCTGAAAGGAGAGGCCATATAATCATCAAACCAGAATGCACTGAGCACCCACAATGTTTTAGTGCCTTCTGCTAGACTGGGGATATTGAAGGTACAGTAAGATTTTAAGAAATCATCTACCTAGCAGCGCAAAGTCAAAATGTTTGTAGAATGCGACTCCCTGAGACACAAAGAATTCAGTGAGTTGGTTGGGAACGCTAAACTGAGACATGTACTCCAAGCACGAGGTTCTCAAAGGTGTTAATGCAGAGTGACAACCAAACATGAGTACCTGTGCTCAGAAGAACCCATTTAACTTCCTACTGAGTCAACTACTCTCCATTCCCTCTGTAGTGCACATAGACCAACACCCAGAACATAGCGGATCAAAGCAAAGCAAAGAAGCAGGTAGCAGAACCAAATGGAATAGTGGATTTCAAACAGTCATTGAGATTTACATTCAAACAACCACTGAAGCCAAGCTGTGGTGGTGCACGCCTTTAATCCCATCACTCAGGAAGCACAGGCAGGTGGATCTCTGTGAGTTCGAGGCCAGCCTGGTCTACAGAGTGAGATCCAGGAGAGACACCAAAACTACACAAAGAAACCTTGTCTTGAAAAAAACCAAAAAAAAAAATAGCCACTGAAGTTTACATGTGTGAATACCAACTGTATGCCACACTGAAATAAATTAAATAGCGTGAGATCTAACGAAACATAACTGTGATAAGAACTGCCAAAAAAAAAGTTAATAGGAATACTTTGAATAGACTCAGCAAAAATAAACTTCTAAGTAACCACTCTAAAAATAGAAGTGGTAAGCAGCCTGTAAATAACCAGGGTGGAGGGTCATCAAGGTCTATATGGGTTCTATGCCCAAGTCACCTCACGAATATTTTCAAATTCTCATTACATGTCAAAGAAATCAGAACTGCAAACTGCAGTTAATCATGACTCCATCCAGTGAAGCATGCCTAAAGCCAAGCTTTGGCCTGACATCAAAGGACTGGCAGCGGCTGGACAATGTATGTGCTCTGCATCTGAACTAGATGTTTATGGTGTGTGTATGTCAGTTCTTTCCACTTTAGCCACCTTTGGAAACATGAAACAGCTACATGTCCTGATCACACACCCTAAGAAGATGCAGTATAGAAGCCAAGTTATTCTCATTTTCTAGTTTTTCCTTCTTTTACTCGTGTGTGTACGGAAAAGGATATGGGCACGTGAATGCAGGTGGCCTTCAGAAGTGAGAGGCATGGGATCACCTGGAGATCAAAATGGGTGCTGGGAATCCAACCCGGGTCCTTTGCAGGAACAGTACATGCTCTTAACTGCTGAGCCATGTCTCAAGCCCCCAATTTCACATTTTTTTTCTGTTTTCATTTTATGATGAAATTAAAATATTTGCGAACGTGGCCATACCTGTCTTCTGAAATGAGCATCATTTTATTATATAGTCTATGACGGACAAGTCAGGACATCATAGACTCAGGGGCCTAGAACAAGACTGGATGTGGGGACAGGCTACACACAGGTAGCTCCAGGTTCTCCGGTGTGTTTGCTATCCATTGTCTCTTACGTGATTCAGCCTACATTGTGATGTGTGCTTTATATCACTACACATTTTATTTCTGTACTGGAGAGATAGTTCAGTTTGAGCCCCAGAACCCATATAAAAAATTGCCAAGCCAGGTTGGCATGCACTTGTAATCTCAGTGCCAGGGAGGCAAAGACTGGAGATTGCTGGTCAGGCAGCCTAGTCTATTTGGTAAGTTCCAGGCTAGTGAGAGATCTTGTCTCAAAACACGAAAATAAAATAAAGGTAGACAGAACCTAAGAAAAAACACCCAAAGTTCACACACACACACACACACACACACACACACACACACCAATTCTCATATCTAAGTCTGATTTTGGCTTGTATTCTTCATCTAACAGTTGAGTCTGTAAACTGATTTGTCCATCCTGATGTGGGAAAGGCAGGCAGTATGTTTTACTTGAATGTGGCTTCTAACAAGCAAAGCAATTATTTCTACACGGCAAATATTAAACCATTCCATAAATTTTGATGGCCTGTGTTATTGAAGGATTTACGTGTGTGTGTGTGTGTGTGTGTGTGTGTGTGTGTGTGTGTGTGTGTGTGTGTGGTGGTGGTGGTAGTACATGCCCTTAGTCCGATCACATGGCAGGCAGGGTCTCTGTGTGTTCAAGGACACAGCCAAATGTGGTGACACACGCCTTTAATCCCAGTACTAACCATAGAGATCTGGAGGTCTGTACAGACAGGCAATGACGAGGAAGTGAGGTGGCTGGGTTAAAAGCCAATGAGAAGGTCGAACAGCAAGGCAATAAAAGTGCAGGTTAGACAGGAAGAAGCTGGTTTGGTTCTCTTGGGAAGCTACAGCGGTGTAGTGAGCTAAGGTTAGTTGGTGGCTATCACTCTGATCTCTACAGCTTTCACCCCTGTATTTGGCGCTGTGTTTCTTATTTATTAAGACTTTAAAAATTGGTCCACACCTACTGACATATGAAGGATTAGTAAGACTTTCTCGAATAATTAAAATTAGCACATTGCTAAGATGTATCAAATTCTTAAATGTACTGGTTTTTTAAAAAATCCAGGTGTTTCTTCAAGGTCTGGAAGTCTTGCTGTTTATAATCTCAAATGTTGGGAACTGTAGAGACTTTCTAGGAAACAACGCAGGGCTCATGGCTTCATCACTGGATCTTAGACCTTGCCACTTTAGTTGTTCCTGCTCTCATTTTAATTGAGATACTTAGACTGTTCTGTTAGGTTTTACTCCTGCTGATTTTTATTTTTGGCAAATCAAATGAGTATATCAAGTTATCATGATGAAGGTTTTGCTGATGATTTGCAAAATTTTCAAGAGCCATCCTTCTGCTTATTAATCAATTGGGTGGAACCATAGCCCCCTGCCTCACTAACCTGAGAACTCTGTGTTTTTTGTGCTCCCTCAGCAGCTGCTGTCTCTCTAGCCTGTGCTATGGATAACTGATATGTGGGATAAATTCTAACTCCCCTGGGCTCAAAAACTCACTAGCTACTCAAGCCTAAATTGAAAAAAATCCTCATTTACAGAACCGTGACATTTCCTGGGTCATACCACTAAACCATCCCAGCAGCCATGCCCAATATGACATGATCCGTGTGTATATAAACAAACACTGTTGTGCCCTGCAGAACAATAGGCCTGGGATTCATTTTTTGCTATTCTTTGTGTGAAGGAAGGTTCTCTTATGTAGACAACACACAAAACCCAGTCTCTGTCTTCTGAATCCCACACTACCTCTACACAGTGACCAGATTTGATTTTACTTGCTTGCTACAAATTAAAGATTAGATAAATGATAGATGATAGGTAGACAGATAAGCAGACAGATAATGGATAGATGATAGATAGATAGATAGATAGATAGATAGATAGATAGATAGATAGATGCATACATACATACATCAATTAAGTGACCTGTCTTAAGTGTCCAGGTATAGCAAAAAGACTATCATTGGAATGTTTTTGGTTTATAGTATAAACCAAGTTAAATGTTCTCACTTTGTGAGAACACACACTCCTTTTATATAATCTCCATTTTATTAAAATTAAACTATTCCTAAACCCAATATTGAGATACCATTTCTCATTTAAGGAGACACATCAGCCTGACAGCCACTTCCCCTGCTTTGTGTGGGTTCACATCTTACCAGATCTTCAAAGTTGACTCAAAGCTGCTGCCTCCTGAGAGAAACTTTACCAAATTAACCTCATCAGGAAGCAGTCTCTACTCCCAGGAATCCAGATGTGACTTTCAGCCTTGCAACTCGGTCCCTGTATCTGCTCTTAAGACTGCTGACCAAACCGTATGATTTGCTTCTTCTAGTTCCCGCATCCCACAGTGGGCCTTGTAAGAACTAGTGAATAGACTGCAAAAGGGTAAATAAATGAACACATGAGTTTATGGATGGAGCTGACAACCTATATCATAACTAATTGTTCTCTCCTATAACTCCATCTCTGAGCCTTTATTGTCAGGTGAACCAGTCTTGAACGGGAACTCCAAATCTCCCTCTCAGATATGGCAGGAGAGTCCATCTGAAACCCAAGAAATCCATGCTTCAACTGGGCTCAAACCAAGGCACTGGGTCTCCATATAGAAACACTTTTGAATGCAAATATCTAAGTTTATAAGCTTCCACGAAGCGACTTTAAATTGGATTGGACATCTTGTGACATGTGGCTGAACTCATGGGACAGCAGAGCAGAAAAGTCCAATGAGGGAAACAGGGACTGAAGGCTTGAGGGTATGCTTTCTCAAAGTTGGGGAAGATGCAGATTGCAGCCTGGACACTCCAGCTTCATCGTCCTCATCCTTTCCTGGAAGATGGCGTTTTCTGGGTCTGTCACAATCACTTTTACGCTCCATCCCCAAAGTGGCTGCTCTCCAGCAGAGGGTGGGAAGGGAGCGGATTTCACCAGAGATCTACAGCAGTGGGGAGCCCAAGATGGATCGAGGAATGGGAAGGATCTGGCAGGAGGCAGTTTTCCGGTAGGTTTAGCGAGCATGCATGAACATCGGTTATGTGTACACATCCATCAGCGTCCTGGCTGAAGATCAACCACCAGCTTCTGCTCCCAATGAGACAAAACAATTAGCACAGCCAGGCACTATCCCTCTGTGCACGCTCCAGTTCCAAAAGACAGGGGTAATTTGTCTAACCCAAACACTATTCCCTTACCTTCATGTTCTCACGTGGCAGCATTAGCTGATCTCGGCTCCCCTAGGAGCCATGCAAAGCTTGTTAAAGTCCAACCCAATCTAATGCTGAGTATTTCCTGCTTCACAGAGAATATGAGAAGCTCTCAATATGCTTCCCTCCTCCCTCTAAACTTATATACATCCGCACTCCCTCACATCTTAATTTCCTCCCCCCACTCAATGTCCACTCTCAGCATTGAGCGAGCTTAAGCTCCTATGGATAGATTCCAGCTGCCCCCTCCCTTCTAATACTGTACTCTGTGGGCCATGCCCTCTCAAGCTTTCCATCAGTTTCTTTCACTTCAGGCTGCCTCTCCCTGGTCTGCAAACAAGTTCAAGTCATAGATACCCTTTGGAAAGACTGTAGCATGAGTGCATGCTCACACATGTGTGCAAGAGTGCATGATGCACATGTGTGGGTGGACACCAGTGGTTGAATCCAGTGTCTCCCTCAATTGCTCCACATGCGATTTTAAAACAGGGTCTCTCATTAAACCTAGAGCTTACCCGTTCAGCTAAGCTGAGTGACCAGCATTACCCAAGAGTCCTCCTGTCTTTGCCTACCCTCCACGTTGTCATGCCCAGCTTTTCTTTTTCACACGGGTGCCAGGACCCACTTCAGGTCCATTTGCTTACACAGCAAGAGCCTTACCCGCTAAACCACTTCCCTAGCCCCCCCCCCAGACTCTTATTTTTCCCTTTCAATTCCCACTTTATGTCTTGACCAAACTATACAGGCAGTATCATCTGTCCAGCTGCTCTCAACCGCCTCAATCCTTCCAGCCCTCAGCCCATTACAATCAAGCATCAGCACTGGGACCACCAAGGGCTGACAAGAGAAGCCAGTGATCACTAGTGACCATGAAAAACAGCACCTGGCTTGCTTCTCCCATCCTCCCAGCATCAGAGCCAGAAGCATAGAGGTCGACCACCCTTGGGACTTTCTCCTTTCACCTCTGTCTGCCACCAGTAACTAAATCTTGTATTCAGCGCCAAATACAGCGGCTCATATGGATGCTGAAATTCAGAGCCCTGGGTGAAAAACCTGGGTCCCTGGCTTTGCCTTGATACCAACTTGCTTTGTGATTGGTCTCCCTTGTGGCTAAGGCCCAGTATCCTTGTCTACATGTCTAGAAACCAACTTAAGCCTTTGAATTTGGCCCTCCACCTGGATACAGTCCACCTAAGTCACTTGCCTTCCATGCCCTATTTATCTAACAAATGTCTAAAGATTGACTTTGAAATTTAGAGTCTCATTTTCCTCCAAATATTGTCCATACCATCTTGACCTCCCAGTTCATCTCTATCATAGGAGACAGAGATAAATCCCATCCTGTTCCTACAGCCCTACTTCAAAATGGTTCTAACTGGCAGAGAACTGAGGTTTCTGCATCATCGGATACTGTTTTCATTAACAATTTAGCTAGTGCATTCTCGAGCCCTTGTTCTGCTATGGATGAGTGAAATCTTAACAAGAGTAGTTTCCTAGACAAGAGCCAAAGAAATGCAAAGGAAATGGTATATGCTGATGTCAAGGAAGAGAAGAAACTAAACAGTGTTCAAATCTGCATTCAATGGAGGACAGGCACCCACTGTGGCTGAGCCAGGGCTGAGGCTGGACACTCCTCTCCTGGTCTCACTGGAAGGAGAGAGAGACAAAAACCAGCTCCATTTAGATCAACTCACGACTATCCCACTAAGCACAGAACTTGGTGCCAGTCTCTAGGATCCAGGGGCTACAAAAATGAAAAGAAGTACTCTTTGCTGTTAAAGCAGCTTGTGAGCAATGACTAATCTTTTTTGTGTTGGAGTCTGGTGACCTAGTTTTGAATTCTGGTAATGCCATTCAGTAGTTAGAGGACTTCATTCTCCTCTGAGGTTCACTTTACCACCTGTAAAACTTAAGTACTACCTCACATGGTTGGGAGGTATGGATTTAGTGTTTGAAAAATTGGCACACTGCTCAGCTTCCAGCAAGTGCTATAAAATGGAAATGTCCAGTAGCACTACAGAGGGAGCATGTTTGTTCCATGCTAGATGTGTGAGATTAAACAGAGTGCTTGCCTTTCTGAACTTCAAAATCTCTATCTTAAGAAAAAGCCAGTAGTCTCCATGCTCACAAGATGTGTGTAGGAAAAATATATAAACATAATATACATAAAATTATTCAATAAACTATAAAACACTCAGGCTCTACAAACTGCTCTAAGAGACACAATGTAGCAGAGCTGGGTAATTCTGACCTTACAGAGTCATGAGTGGGTCATCTTCCCTCCTAACGAAAATTGATTTCATTAAGTGCTATTTCCTACGTGACAGTCACCATCTGAAATACTTTGTAACAATAGCCCCTGCCCCTGTCTTTATGGCAGCCCTTTAAAGGTAAATACTTTTAATTTTTTTAACATTCGTTTAGTTAATTAATTAACTACAGCACAGAGTGGTGCATGTGCCACCATTGCTTGTGGGGATCAGAGGACAGTTTGCATAAGTTAGTTCTCTCCATCCATCATGTAGCTTCTGGGCTTTGGAGACAAACACCTTTACTCCTTCCTTATTCCCTAAATTGTCTCTAAAAGCTGAATTATGCTACAGTTATGGTTGTAAATTGGGGCTCTTGTGCAGCCTTCCCTAAAAGAACCAGATAACTATTTAATTCTACAGAAGGCTTCGGGGTGGTTTTATTTTTTTTTTTTGGTGAAAAATTATAGAAAAATGTTGGCTAATCCTGCCTCTGTGTGCTGTGCTCTCCCTGAAGACAGAGTCATATAATCCAATAGCATTTGTCATCGCAGCCCCATGCTTCTAATGAAGCCGTTCTCTGTACACTCTCCTGCTCTGGCTGTTGTTAATTCTCACCAACTAGTGGGGATAGAGAACACCTTGGAAAGGACAATGACAACCAAGAGAAAGGTACCACAGTCCCTGGCAGGTGTACAAACTCTTTTAATGTAGATAAAGTACACAGTTGATATGCAGCCTTAACACTCCATCTGGTCTGATAAAGCACACAATTATTTACTGTGTGAAGGGAGCTGGATGATGCGGGGAAGGGGGGGGAATCATCTGCACTTGGTGAAAAACATATACCCAGCCTTCACACCCCAAAAGCCACCTGCTCTTGACAATATCACTTGACTACGGCAGACTTTAATAAGTCCCCACCACCCTCCCTGCACCGGAATCAAGACCCGTCAAGCCCTCTCTACTGTTCTTAGGACTCTAGGTCCACAGCTTTCTTCTTATTCACTATGTGTAAGGAATCAGCCCACCTCTCTCTGCTTGCCCTGGAACTACTTTGACAGTATTCCGTGGAAAGCACTCTTGGTTTACAAGTTATGGCCTGATGAGTAATTCTCTTTGTTCAGATTGAAAACAAAAACACACACAACGTGGTGAGTTCATTTCAAAATAATAACTTACAACATTTTCCCCTAAACATTGTTCTAATTAAAGGACATGGCTTTGTCTTAAGAGACTGAGGCCTGTGGGAACCTTCCTTTTGTCCCTAGATCACTAGCACACCATTCAGTGCTTGATGAATGAATGAATGAATGAATGAATGAATGAATGAATGAAGAAGCTGATGACTGAGTGAGCAGTAACTAGTGTCTATTGCTTCTGATACATAATTTTGCCTATGTTCATAATCATTGAAGGGTCTTTAGCAAAAATTACAGATTCCCTCTCCTTAATAACAAAGCCCCAAATTCCTGAATTTATTCAGAATAACCATGATCCCTGTTAAAGTCTATATTTCCCTGTCTCTTCTAAAGGCGAGTGTGGCCTATGACCAAGGCTAGTGAATGAGATTTAAGCATGATAAGGTTTTCAAGAAATTTTCCCTAAAAGCAAGCGAAGGGGGTCCTCCTTCTTTCCTACTTCCTGCCATCTAAAATGTAACAGATGGGGTCTAGACGCATTCTTAGAATATAAATACAAGGATCATCCACAGCTAAAGAAGTGCTTTAAGACACAAACTCCCAGTGCCCCTGGGATCAGTGGACATGCCTGTTGAGAGCAAGAAGATCCTTGTGCTCACAGATCTCCAGAAAATTCAGGTATGTTAAGCACCCTGGATTGTTCTTTCAAGGGAAAAGATGTATAACCTGTTTTTCCAGAAAGCTGGGAATTAGGAGTGTTTAATAGCCTGGTGATCTGCATTATTTGTTGGACTAGGCCATATCAAGCTCCTACGGCCAGGACTGGAGATAGCTGTAGTCAGATTTTTCTTTGGGCCACCAGCTCACAAATAACAATATGGAGACTTATTAATTATGAAAGCTCTGCCTTAGCTTAGGCTTGTTCTCAACTAGGTCTTGTAAGTTAAATTAACCCATTTATATTAATCTACATTCTGCCACGTAGTGTTACTTCATCTATGTACTGACCATCCTGCTTCCTCTGAATCTGTCTGTCAACTCTGTTTTTCTTCTTCCCAGCATTCTCTCTCTCTCTGTCTGGAAGTCCCAACTCTCCAACTCTCTCTCTCTCTCTCTCTCTCTCTCTCTCTCTCTCTCTCTCTCTCTCTCTCTCTCTCT
>CABHPH010138622.1:30654-44889 GCA_902168325.1 Peromyscus nudipes | reverse complement strand
AAGCAGACAGCACGCGGAGACTGGCGTGCGTTGTCCTAAAGTGTCCCCGCTGCGCTTGTTTACCGGAGGCGCTTCAGAAAGGTTCCGCCGTGTCCGGGCCCAACCTGCGGTAACCCGGAAGTGACCGAGCCGGATGTGGGAAACGGCGCCTCCTGGTGTAGTTCCCTGGTTTTCGCCTTGCTAATCCTAGACCCCCAACAGACAGGTTTATTGCCAATTCCCCTTTCAGAGTTATTGAGCACGGCAAAGTACAGTGTAACTAATCCGAAGAATTACTGAATGATAGTGGCCACAACATGAACCCTGAAGCAGAGAATTCATTTAACTCAGTCAAAAACTGTGTGTTTTGCATAGTACAAAGAGCAACAACTGTTAACCGTGTCTAGTAACAAGTGGGTGGTTAAATAATTGATGGTACCTGCGTGTAATGGGCAGTCATCAACCGTCGTCAGAATAACCATGATAGGGTGAGAGAAATGCCCTGTAGTGAGAATAAGTCCTAACAAGATAGTGTTACTGAAACTCGGAGATGCACGATCTCAGATTAAAATACCCGCACAAAAGTTTAGCATGAAAAGATTTACCCGTTTAAATGGGTAGGTGAATGGGGGCGAGAGGGGGAGAGGAAGGACATGACTGCTCCTAGGTATGGTGGAGGAGACCGTTTATGGCAGCTAAAAGGGAGAGCATAGCTAGAGGGATAGTCTAGAGTGGACAGTACCCGGAGCCATGTGAGGAGACAGAGGGGGAGAGGGCGGGTTAAGCCAGCCACACCCTGTACAAATAGGGACTGAGGGAGGCCGAGAGAAACTGGTGGCCAGGTCTGCTTTGATATGTTAGATGTGCCTATTTTGACCAGGATTTGAGACCTAATGGTAGGGAAAACCCAATAATTGATATTAGAATAGCTAATTAGCAGTTTGGGAGAAAAATGTATCTAAACCCTATATAGATTAAATATTTCAATGTATGTTAACAAAACATTAGAAGACAATGTAAGAGGTGGAGTTTGTAGAGTGCCTGCTAGTTGCATCAAGCCATGGGTTTGGTCCCCACCGCAGCGAATAAACCTGGGATTGCACATAAACCTCACATGGTGGCACACACCTATAAGCATTTAGGAGGTGGAGGTAGGAGGATCAGAAGAAGCTTGAGGGCATCATTGGCTACCTAGCAAGTTTGAGGCCAGCCTGGGCTACATGAAACGCTGTTTCCAAAGAAGAGAGAATGTATTAATAACATTGACTTGGTGAAAGATTTTTAAGGATGAAAACAGAGAAAGCATAAGATTTGCTAATAGAATTTTACAGTTTTATCATTCCATGAAAAAAAATTAAATTTCAGAACACATTGCTAAAAAAATCTCTGAATAGTTTAACACACAGAGTTAGAAGAAAGGCAAAGGGATTTGCCTCTGTTATTTAAAAATGAATTCATGCGCCAGGCGTTGGTGGCGCACGCCTTTAATCCCAGCACTCGGGAGGCAGAGCCAGGTGGATCTCTGTGAGTTCGAGGCCAGCCTGGGCTACCAAGTGAGCTCCAGGAAAGGCGCAAAGCTACACAGAGAAACCCTGTCTCGAAAAACCAAAAAAAAAAAAAAAAAAAAATGAATTCATGCAAATCCAATGGGAAGGAAAAAATCCCATGGGAAGAAAAATGTAAACGATGCCGACAGTTCCAGTTTAGGACAATACAAAAGTCGTGGAGATGGATGGTGTCATATGTGAGTGTGCACAGTGTTTCTGAACTGTGTGCACCATTTAATAGTTGAAACCATTATAAAGAAGTTCTTCAAATTTCTAAGTATAAGCTTTCTGATGTTTTTTTCCTCTGGCCCCAAGGTAGTCTTCTTACTGAGTTAGCTACTTAAATTTCAACATTTTGTTCTTCTAAACATTGTACTGACAGACTTCTGAAAGTAGGTGAAGAAAGGAAAAAAGCATGCCACAAGATGGCTCAGTAGGTTAAGGCCATGGCCACCAAGCTTGACAACCTGAGTTCAGTCCCCAGGACCCACACTGTAGGAGAGAACAGCTCGAGAGGCGGCCTCTGATCTTACTCGTATATAAGATAAATCACTTAAAAATAATAACTACCAACCCCTGCCCTTAAATTCTTAAAATTTACTCAGAGAAGCAAGAAATACTTGAATCACATGATCCTTGTGAATTAGTTACCGGAGAGCATCCTATTTAGAGTGTAGTCTGGAAGGGACTGTGAATGTGATTTATAGATGGCAGAGGGTGGTGAGTTTGGCTCAGGTGTGTCAGCTCTCCAAAGTTGTCTTTGATTTCCACTGTGACGATGGTTCTTCTAGTTGTAGCACAGATCACAGTTACCTGGAGAGCTAAAAAAAATCTCAGCTTTCTGATTGGCAAGCTGGAGCTGTAAACCAGTCTGTCAGACTCCCTGCTGCTGTAACCTAATACCATAACCTTGTACTGGTCTAGTTTTTCAGGCTGTGAACGCCAGAGCAAGAATTGTCTTGCTTTCTAGGTCCTAGTGCATTCATTGTTTGTTCCTTAATAAGTTTGTGTTGAGTATATAATTTGAAAATAAAACCACAATAGGTAATAATAAATTTAACATTATATTCCTGTTTTTCACCATGTTTTTTAAAAGATTTTTGTTGTTGTTGTTTTCTAGACAGGGTTTCTCTGTGTAGCCCTAGCTGTCCTGGAACTCACTCTGTAGACCCGACTGGCCTCGAACTCACAGAGTTCCGCCTGCCTCTGCATCCCAAGTGCTAGGATTAAAGGTGTGTGCCGCCGCCATTGCCATCACCACCACCACCCGGCTCACCCTGATTTCTTTAAAGATTTATTTTTTATATACATTGGAGTTTTACTGCTTACATGTCTGTGTTAGGATGTCAGATCCCCTGGAACTGGAGTTACAGACAGTTGTGAACTGCCGTATGTCACCCTGATTTTTTTGTTTTAGGTTTCTCTTTAAATATAGGAAACTTTGTCAGAAGTAAGTCTCAATCCTCCATGGCTGCAGCGATGGTCTTGGCTATGAGGTCACAATCCCTATAAGCCTTTTTCATTAGACCTGTACCCCAGGTCAAATCCATGACTTCTTTCAGGTTTCTAGGAGGCTAGACTTTTGAAGCAAGGGGGAAAAAGTTTTATGCTGCCACACCTTTTTACTGAGGTATTAGTCTAAAAGCCTGGTGACTTGTGTAGAGGTCTGGGACATTCCAGAGGACAAGTGCTTCGGATCCTGCAGTAATACCCCACCCATTATATAGAGTGAATGAAGTGTGTGATAGCCAGATGAGCCGTTGGCCACTGCCATGGGGCAGGAACGGCTGACTGAGGGGCATTAGTAATGGGAGAGGTAGTTGGAATCCTGGGACACCCGGAAGAGTGTCCATCAGTTTGAACGGTGCTCCTTCACAGGCATTTGAATACCTGCTTTAAGTAGATTCTCTAATGATCCACCCTTGGTGGTAAGTATGAGATCTCCACTTGACAAGCTAAGACAGCAATTAAGAAATTTGCCTAACTGCAATTGGAATTTAAATCCATAATTACTCCAGTACCCATGCTTTTTGTGAGCTCTCAAACTCGGGTTTCTTTGACACCTAATGCTTTTAATTATGCAATCATAACATCACCCAGCAAAGGCATAGGGAGGCAGAAGACATTTTAACGCAGAGCCAACACAACAGCTAGGGCTCAGTACGAGTACATTTTTCTATGTTCTGGCAATTTAATGTGGTGCTTATGCAGGGCTTGCCAAGGACAGGTCTGTTGGGTGACACCAGAAAGAGCCAGCAGGGCTGGGCCATTTCCCGGCCTTTGTGTCATGTGAAAGAACTTAGCTGTTTTCTGAGACTTTAGCAGAATGCACTCGAGTCCATCCTAGGAGTACATTTCAACTGCAGGAAAACACCTCCAGTGCTCTCGGTCCATGGATACAGTCTCAAAGAGGCAGAGGAGGCCGGAAGCAGTGCTGGAGAACGGAGGACTCTTCGGCCATGGCAAAGGAGGAGGGGTTGTCCTTTATCACTTCACCAGGGACTAGGAGAGAGGACAAAGGAGGAGGGGTCGTCCTTTTTTTTTTTTGGTTTTTTCGAGACAGGGTTTCTCCGTGTAGCTTTGCGCCTTTCCTGGAACTCACTTGGTAGCCCAGGTTGGCCTTGAACTCACAGAGATCCGCCTGGCTCTGCCTCCCGAGTGCTGGGATTAAAGGCGTGCGCCACCACCGCCCGGCTGAGGGGTCGTCCTTTATCACTTCACCAGGGACTGGGAGAGAGCAGGGCAGAAGTTGCTGCATACCGAGAACACGACTGAGCAGCTCAAAAGTCTTCACTCGCCTCCATGCCCACAGTCCCGTCTCTGAAAAGCCCTGGTCTGTGGTATAGGACATCATTCTCCCTCACCCAAAAGGTCAGGTTCCCCACAAAAACAGCCATTTAAGCTGGACATGAGGGAGTGGTTGAAACTAGCTTACCAGAGCTCTACCCAGTGCAGGAAGTGTGTCCAGACTAGGACATTGCCCAGAATCACTTTTCAGATTGAAAAGACATTCATAGCTTTTAAAAGATTTAGAAGGAGCAAAATCGCCTCAGAGCTGTTGAATGTTCATTCCAAGGAAAAAATTGTAAGAATACCGAACTCAGAGCTTCACATTTTTGGCTCCTTGAGAAAATACCTAATTTTCCCTAACAGCTATTCAAGAAATTTTTGCTTAGAGCTTTACAGTAGTTCAATGGGAATTTCACCATCATCCTGAAGTGAAGCTTTTTGTAGAGCAAACTGAAAGTTCTGCTACAACAGAAGGGTTTGTCTGATTTATAGCACAGAGAAGCTGTTATGAATTTGGGTAAAGAGACAACCTCTAACTAGAAACCATTTGTCAACAAGCCATCTTAAAATCCTCAAGAAAGCAAGAGAAATCAGTTCATACACTGAACATTGTTTTAGAAGAAATATATGGGAAGTTAAAAAAGTTCTTTACCTTTTGAACAAATAGCCTGCAATAAGCGACTCCTTTGCAAATCTAATAGGGGGATAAGGAAACAGGCATTCAAAAAGAAATGACTGCTTTATAGATGGGAACAAACTTCAGAAAATCTAGCTGTCTTAAAAAATAGAGTTGCTTCACCTGAAAGTTCCTTATAAGAAATCAGTGCTAAATATCACAACTGCTAATAATAATAATTAACATCAGGGGTGAAGAAGCTAATGAAGACTGTTGAGTTGCCAGCTAAGCAATTCAGAAACAGAATATTCCTTACAAGGTTTTTCTTCTCTTGTTTTCTTTCTTTTTGGGTTTGCTGTAAACTGAGATAGCTCTTAATAGAGTTTTTATAAAAGATCTGAAATGCATAAAGTACTGTTTAGCGACACTCACTAAATCCCAGAGTTGAGAGAGCTTTAAAGAATTAGTCTTGTTTCGCCGGGCGGTGGTGGCGCACACCTTTAATCCCAGCACTCGGGAGGCAGAGCCAGGCGGATCTCTGTGAGTTCGAGGCCAGCCTGGGCTACCAAGTGAGTTCCAGGAAAGGCGCAAAGCTACACAGAGAAACCCTGTCTCGAAAAAAAACAAAAAAAAAAAAAAAAAAGAATTAGTCTTCTTTCAATCTACAAGAACTTTTAGAATATCAAAGTTGACAATAAGCTCTGAACTTTAGAAATGATTTACATAAGAGTCTAATAATTCTAGTGAAGAGTAAAAAGTAGAAAATTATTCTGTCTTGTTGGAAGATAATGTAGATGTTAAGAAATCTTTAGGTGTTTGCTAAGTCAGATATATGCTAAAGAATATAATCTTGTAAGAAGTAAAGATCTAAGGTAGTCCTATAATAAGCTTGTAAGAAGTAAAGATGAAGTTTAAATAAGAAGTATATGTTTGTAAAATAGATATATGGAATTTAAGAATATAAGTTTGCAAGAAAGATAATTGCTAAGGTAGCCCTAAAATTTGCTAAGGTAGCCCTATAGAGTTTCCTTAAGAACTATAAATAAGTAATGTTATATGTGAGTTTGTGAAAAAGTGTAAATGTTGATTGTGAGTCTATGCTTAATGTATATGGTGAAGGAACCTGAGACACAGAAGTTAGTGTCCTACCAGACTGCAAGCAGGCAGTCTGAGCCATTTCAAAGGCTCCAGAAGCCACTAAGAGGCTAAGAATGGCAGACGCCAGAACCAGCACAAGGCATTCGCAGCTGAGATCCATGGAAAATCAACGCAACACAGAAAAACCTGAGCTAACAGCAAAAACGGTGCAGTTTAAAATATTACTGTAACTAAAAAGGTCTATGGCTTGAGGATGAAAGTTGCAGAGATGCTTGTTTGAAAAAAAAATGTTAACTGCAAAAAGGTTTTGGTTGTAAAACGAAGGCTTCTTCATATGTGGAAGTAGAAGTCTGATACCAGAATTTACATTTTTTGAACTTAAAAAAATGAGATAAAACTACAAAAAGGTTTTGGTTATGGATTTCTTCATATTTGGAAGGCTGATACCAGAATTTATTATTTGAATTTTGCGATTTAAGAAATGAAATGTAGAATAGTGATTTCATTGCAATGGGATAATTTTGAGTTTACTTATGGTGATGACCTAGGAACTGTTTTATGGAATTATTTGTGGAACTGTTTAAATGAAGAAATTTATTTTTTCTACCTAGGCTCAAGATGCAGTTTTGAGTATACATATATGCTGGTGATTCATGAATTGTTTTGTGTTAAAAATGGAACTGTTTAAATGGAAAAGTTTGGGTTTTCTAACTAGGCTTGAGATTTTGTTTAAAAAAATTATAAAGAAAAGGGAGAATATTCCTTAGTCTATTTAATTTAAAAAATATTTTCTTGTTGAGTGGATTAATGTCATGTTTTGTTTTGCAAATAGGTATACTAAGAGATTACTTTAAAGTGTAAAGAGTTTTATTAAGAAACTGCTTTTGGATGTTTTGCCAAAAGTTTTCAAAGTGTTAATGGTTAGATTGAGAATATTGCTTTTCAATATGGGTTTGTAGGAATTGTGTAAGTTTGGGTTTTTCTAACTAGGTTCAAGATTTTGTTTTAAAAATTATAAAGAAGAGGAGTTATGAGTGAATTAAGGTTGAATGTATGTTTGCAGAAATTATGTTAACCTATTGATATTAATGCACCCTGGTTTGAAGTTAAGGAAATATTTAAGTTTAACGTGAAAACATCAGAAGTTTTTTATATGTTCCATTAGCAAGAAAATTCAGATGGTTCTGAGAAAATTGTAACTATATATAGCACCATTTATGTTAATTCAGATGGTTCTATTAAGAGTTTGTTTGAGATATAAGATGTAAGATTGAGAGAATTGTAACTAGGTATAGCAAGATTTATGTTAACCTGTTACTGGTAATGGTGAAATACGGGATTCTTTAAGTTTGCAATTGCATTAAGAGTTTTTGGTTTAGAAAGGGCTGGATGCAGCTAAAGACTGTTGTAGTCACCTTGGACCCAATCCAAAAAAGAAATGCCATCTTTATCATCCTCTACTCCCATACTGGGTGGTGCGACAGCTCTGGAGATTGCTGTAAGCTATTAATGAGTTGTTTTTTTATATATTAAGAAAGGGGGACCTGTGGGATCCCATTTTCAGGTTTCCTCATGGCTTTACTCAGCAGGTCTGTCTGCATAGAGAGGATGATTAGACCACAGGCCTGAGTGCAGGTATCTGAGATGGTCTGCACTTGGCAGTGCTGGGGGAGGTCTTTTGCTCCACCCCTTGGCATTTCTATAAATACCCTGGGGCAGAGACAGTTGGGGCCCGTTGGGATAGGTCAGGCCCTCTCGGGGCTGTCCTGTATTTTCTGTCTGGAACAAATTCAATCCCATTCTCTCAGGACACCAAGACTGGCCAAGAGGAAAGACAGCAGCAGAAGAGGGCAGGTAAATGAGTCAGCATCTGGTCACGTCACAAGAGCAGAAAATGCTTTGGGTTGGATGAATCAAGGAGCAGCTCTGTGACCCTGGGTATTTCATCGGCTGTTGCACATATGAAAATGATCAGGGGTCTGCCCCACAATGTGCTGTGCAGTTACACAACTTACATAAGGTGCTCAGGGTAGATCCTGCCAGACGGTGAGTACCCAGTGGTTATCACACCTGCGAGAGTATTCTTTCTTTAAAAGCCCATACAGTAAGCCCCTCTGTTCCTGTCCCTTAAGTATTAAAGAGGCTCACATTGTAAGCTTGGAAATGAAAACAAAGCTTCATTGCAGAAGGAGCAAAAGAGACAGCACAAAGCTTATCATTAAAACTCTTTTGGAAGGATAAACTCAGTGACTGCTAAATGAATGAGAGCATGTTGCCGTTTGTCAGCAGCCTTGGAAACCAACATCAAGGACTACCTCTGTAGCCTCTATAACCTTGTGTTTTTCTGCCAGTGACAGTTTTGGGACTAATGAGCTGTGGTTCTGATGAGTGTGGTGATATTGTGTCCGCCAATATATTGTGCACCCTAATAAACTTATCTGGAGTCAGAGAACAGAACAGCCACTAGACAGACATAGAGGCCAGAAAATAGTGGCATACACACCTTTAATCCTATCACTTGGGAGGCAGAGATCCATGCGGATCTCTGTGAGTTCAAAGCCACACTGGAAACAGCCAGGCGTGGTGACACACACCTTTAATCCCAGGAAGTGATGGTAGGAAGCAGAAAGGTATATAAGGCATGAGGACCACGCACTAGAAGCTTTTAAGCTTTTAGGCTTTTAGCAGCAGTTCAGGTGAGATCCATTCAGATGAGGACTCAGAGACTTCCAGTTTGAGGAAGCAAGATCAGCTGAGGAATTGGCGAGGCAAGGTTGGCTGTGGCTTGTTCTATTTCTCTGATCTTCCAGCATTCACCCCAATATCTGGCTCCCATGTTTTTTATTTGTAAGACCCTTTAAGATTCGTGTTACAGATGAGAAATGACAAATTTTGTTCTTATGTAGTTAAGCACTTAGCCATCATTTCTCAAAACACTAAAACCCCTCGAAGCTTTAAAGAGATTTAGGACTCATAAATTACAGTTACAAGTAATGTATGCGAGTTACGTTATGCTGTAGTTGGCAGACAATTGGAGCCTCATCGTGTGAGGCGGACGAGTAGTCTGGTGGGAAGGGAGGGTAAGTAACTGGTTCATGAAGATTAAAAGATGGCTTGAACTTATATATAGCTATGGAATTTCTGGGGTGGGTTCAAACTTGGATGTTGTGATCCCAGTCCCATTCTGCTTTTTCTGAACAGCGAGTGGAAAATGTTAGAACGTGGGCCTGGCTTTAGTGGGGCCCCAGGAATAGGAGCCAGCTACTCCCTTGTTTCACATTTACCACGTAGGGTCGGGTACTTGCTCTAGACTCACTCAAGTGAATGTTGGTGTCAGGGACTTCAGACTTTACCTCAGTGAGGCAAAGCAGCCCGCAGAGTTTTGTCCGTGTGGCTGGATGCCTTGCAATTCACACTACTCAGTCCCCATCCGTCTGTTTTCCAAGACTGATCCTTCACATTAAGCTGGTTCTGTGAGATACTCAGTATCCATCCAATCCCTTCACCACTTGTTCTCAGATTGTTGTTTTGCTTTGTTTTTTAGTCAGGATTTCCTGTGTAGCTTTGGAGCCTATCCTGAAACTCGTTCTGTAGACCAAGCTGGCCTTGAACTCACAGAAATCCACCTGCCTCTGCCTCCCAAGTGCTGGGATTAAAGGCGTGCGCCACCACCACCCAACCCTTGTTCTCAGATGTTTTTAACTGCTTATACCACGTGCTCCTGTGAGCATGTGCATTCACACATACCACATACAAGACTGTGACATCACCACCAACAGGAATTTTTGTTGCAATAGCTGTCTTGTTTGTGGTCTTGTGAAAACATTCAGTGATTATTTTTATCCCCTTCAGGACAGAGGAATAAACTTGATTATGGCCCCAAGAAACACTGCACCTTTGGTTTGCTTTCATCACTTCATTCTTCTCTGTTTTCTGGATTCATTGCTTCTCCTAATTACTGGACTCACTGCTCAGCCAGAGTTTGCTGTGTCCACTCCAACCCTGTTGGTTCTTGGCCCATTCTTATATGTCCTTCAGGCTTTAGTCCAAGAATTACCCTCCTCGTGGGAGAGGTCAGTGATCTTTACTAGCATGAATCACATCTGTTTTATGCCCTTATTTTTCATGACTAGAGTATTTAAAATTTTATTATTTAGCTGGATGGTGGTGGCACATACCTTCCATCTCAGCACTCAGGAGGCAGAAGCAGGTAGATCTCTTGAGTTTGAGGCTAGCCTGGTCTACAGAAGTTCTAGGACAACCAGGCTACACAGAGAAACTTGTCTCAAAATAAACAAAACAAAAACCCAAATTAGTTTTTTTTAAACATATTAATTATACTAATAGGCCTCATTTTTATCTTTTTTTTTTTTTTAAGACAGAGTTTCTGTAGCTTAGGCTAGCTTTGCACTTGGGATCCTTCTGCCCCAGCCTGCTGAGTTGCTGGCACCGTACAGGCTGTACACCAGCTGTGATTCCCACACTCACCTCCACTGTTCCCTTCCTCTCTAATTCCATTAAATAATCCTTTTTGTTTGTTTCTTTGGTTTTTTTTGTTTTTTGTTTTTCGAGACAGGGATCCTCTGTGTAGTTTTGGTGCCTGTCCTGGATCTTGCTCTGTAGACCAGGCTGACCTTGAACTCACAGAGATCCGCCTGGCTCTCCTCCTGAGTGCTGGGATAAAGGCTGCACCACCACCGCCCGGCTTTAAGTAGTCCTTTCATATCTTCAGACACAGATTCTGCGTGAGAGGAAAAACGTGGGATTTTCTGAATCTGGCTCACTTTGCTCTAAAAGCACGGGTCATCTCGGGAACTGTCATGTCCTCCTTGTGTGAGGCTGTGCTGATCTTTACGCTTCAATTCAGTGCTCACTGCAGCAGTAGAAATGCTATCTTCCTGACGGCCGTGAGTGCTCCATAGGTGCTCGTTGTTGACTGAATGAACAGACATGACGCCATGTCTGTAAGGCTCTGAGAAGCAGCACAGCCGGGACTAACTAAGGAAGCAGAGACAAGCAGATCTCTCTGAGTCCAAAGCCAGTCTGGTGTACATATTGAATTGCAGGCCAGCCAGGGCTACAGAGTGAGATCCTGTCTAAAATGGGGAAAAAAAGCAAGAAAAAGTAAAAACAACAACAACAAAAAAAAAAACAAAAATAAATGCCCAACATTCCATTCTGTGCCCCCGAGAGAGGTTAGAAAACAGAGGTACTAATTGTCCTGAAATAATTTTTAGCATTTTAGGACACAATTAGTATGAGCAATGCATGTTTTAGCAGCAAAAGAATGAAAGATGACCATGTCAGCTGTTTAATAAATTTTTATTACAAAACAACCATGTTAAGAAAGCCTCAAAAGTAGAAGTAAACATTTAAGTAATGACTAAATAAACATGCAAAGAAGTATAATTAAAAATCCTAATAAATGTAGTTGGCTAAATCCAGACTTGAGACACAAATTTCCTTTGCCACTTAACAAAAGAATGAAGCAGAATGCCCTTCATTTTCAATGTAATTTTAAATGTTTGCACATTATATCCCTACAGGCAACTGCAGTATAATCAAGTATATAAACAAAAACCAACTCCTTTCAGGTTGAATGAACAAGCCACATAGAAACTCAATATAAATGTTTAAGAAAACACCAGTATTGTATAGGTGATATAATTCATTACAAATTACTTTTCTTCCTTAGAAATGTCTGCCTTGAACTTGGAAGTGATGCACAAAGGAGTCTATGCTATATGGCCCTTCTGTGATGGTAACATGACCGGATCACACAGATCCCGTCTAACAGTACTCTAGGGACAGCACTGAGAATGTGCCCCATCTACAACGCCACTAACAGAAACGGTGTACCGGGTGCTGACCTCCAACTCTTTTCCAGTGCCGGCTTCTCTTCAGTTAGCTGGAAGTGACGTCTCTATCTTCCCCACAGCTTCATTCCGGAAGAGTAGCTGTCGGAATATATTTGCATAAAATGGTCCATACACCTGCTTGTTGTGGTTCACGATGTTTGCATATTGACAGCCAAGCACTTCCAGCTCCTGCTGAATGACACCAAGGCCCCCTGGCACGGGAGGCATGCTCTTCGGATTACTTGGAAGACAGAGTAAGCTTTTCATGTACAACTGGATCCGTTTATCTAAGGGAAACAGTGGTGTCTTTAATAATAAACGGTAAGGTTCCCCTTTGCCCATGCCTGTACTCAAGTGGCCTCACAGTTCCTCCCGTTTAGGGTGCAGGACATCTCCTCATCCCTCAGGTCTGAACTGGCTTTGTCACCTGTTCTTGGTAATGCACAATGTGAAAGAAACGCCAGGGTGCCCAATGTGCGCCCAGCCTCAAGATGCATGGCTGCTCCACTCTGCCGACCGTCAGCCGTGTGGATGAGGCTGACACTGCTGAGGCAAGACTGCAGAAGGAAGCCCCACTCTCCCAGATCTATGGGAGAGCATTCTAGAGGAACCACCTCCCAAGTCCAGGGAAGAGTCCAGCCAAGATCAACAGGGCTACCAACCTAAGCCACAGAAACATGAGTTGAGTTGGACAAAGCCAAAGAACTACTTAGCTGACCTATAGGCTTGTGAGAAATAAATAAGTAAAACTCTATAGAGCTTTGGGGTGACTTATGTATAATTAGAGATGGTTGATTATAAAAAAAACAGTGCTTTTGTGAGGTAGAATTATTTTTTTTACAAAAGTCATGCCCATCATCCACAATCATTACTGAGGCTGGCACTGTCAATTTAGTAAACATCATATTTCTTTGGGGTTTTGTTTTTATAGAAGCATTTTAGAATTAGGGATTTCACACTGAAATCCAAATTTTTGGTTCTGTAAGAAAAAAATCTAGAAACCCAGCACACTTGGGATTTCAACATAATACAGAGGAAGTTTGGCCACACACATCTGTTTCCAGAGACAGTGAAGTTCATGCCTATTGCTCTGGTATAGTTACAAACAGTACTGTGCACAGCACCCTGGTTTGTGAGTTTTATCCAGCCACTCTGCACAGGAGGCATTCAGGAAGGGCCGCTCCCTCAGCACTGCCCTCAGTCACCGTCCCTCCCTGCCTCACTGCATCTCACCCTGTGACCACTAAATGCAAGCAAATGCACGCATAGATTTGCCTGGTCACATCAGACAGTTAGTGCCAACCCGACTGACTACACGTTCTAGCCTTGGAAACAAAACCCTCATAAAAAATAATGCTTACTAATAACAGTCCACTGAGCACAGGCAGTTGCGACATTAAATGAAACTCTTTCACCTTTGGAGACAAGGTCATGAAGCCTGGGGTAGCCTCAAACATACTGTGTGGTTGAACTATGATCCTCTTGCCTCCACATCCCATGTGGTAGGATTTACAGGTATGTGGTAGTATGCCTGGCTTTTGACATTAACCAAACTCTTATTTTCAAACACCGTTTCCCATAAATTCTGCTTTAGCCATAACTGACCCCAGAACTTGACAATTTCCAATATCCATGTCTTAGAATTTTCCTCTTCTAAACTCCTGTCCCATGCCATCTCTCCAGATCTCCTTCAGTGCTGAGTCTAAGGTAACTTCTCTCTGTGGCTCCTCTGAGCATCTGTTACAGATCCACATACCAGCTTACAGCAGTGTGCATGGCTTCCTCCTATCCTAAGAGAGGGAGCTCTTTGGGAGTGTGGGGGACTGGAGGCTATGTCACTTTATCTTTATATTTCTGGCCTGACACATGGCACATAAATCCTGACTCAATTAAAATGAAAATGGGGTGAAAAAAGTTTATAAATACCAAACTGAAAACAATGGAAGCCTAGAAAGGGAGCCTGGAGAAGGCAAGCATAGACAAAATAATTCTCACCTATATGTTTCAACAGGAGAAATTATTCATGTATCACTTAGGCAACTGAAAATCAGCTCTCAAAAATGCAAATAGCTATGGGCATGCATATACACATGTAATTCATAAATAGTTTTTACCTGGTGTTTTTATATATTGGGGAAAGTTTTGGTTTGAAAGAAAATTCACTAATTATCGTTTCAAAGGGTTATGGCATGGTAAGAGGTGTAATGCCCTTGGCAAACGGACTCACATCAACTGAGAACATGGTGGCAGAGCATGGGTGCCATGCACAGGGAGAGCCATGGCCAGCACTGGCACAGAATGGGAGCCATGCACAGGGAGAGCCATGGCCAGCACTGGCAGAGCATGG
>CABHPH010138622.1:0-21527 GCA_902168325.1 Peromyscus nudipes | reverse complement strand
AGAGAGAGAGAGAGAGAGAGAGAGAGAGAGAGAGAGAGAGAGAGAGAGAGAGCGCAAGTTCCCTCATGTTAACTCTGAATAGCTGCCTTCCTACCCTAAGCCTACTCTCTGGCACCCATGGATTGAGTGAATCAAGTAAGTCATGAATACAGATTGAATGTCTGAATCTTGATTCTCCTCCAAATGTTGTATTTTGAAGCCTAACTCAAATTCAGGGTATGGACTTGGAGCTGAAGCCTCTAGAAGTTAATCAAGTGAGATGCAGTCACAGGAGCAGAGTCCTCCGACAGCACCATGCCTTTCTCAGAGACCCAAATCAGCTCACTCTCTCTTTCCACATGTACACACTGAAATTCAGACACGTAAGAAGCAAGAAGGGTATCTGAGGCGCTGGAGAGATGTTCCAGCTTTTGAAAGAGCACTGTTTGCTCCTCTAGAGGACCGAGTTCGATTCCCAGCGTCCACACAGCAGCTTACAACTATCTTTAACTCCAGTCCCAGGGGCATCAGTGCTCTTCTGGACTCCATGAGCACTAGGTAAGCATGTGGTGCACAGACATATAAGCAGGCAAAACACCATACACATAAAATAAAAATACTACTTTAAAAAGAAGATGGGTGTCTGAAAGCCAAGAAGAAAGTTCTCAAGAGACAAGGCATGGTGGTGGCACCTGCAATCCCAGTAAGTAGCGAATGACTCCCTACTCAGTGCCGTCCATATGCATTACAGCCCGTTTCTAAAATTCCAAACAGGACACAGGCAAGCAGAGAGGCACCTTCTTCCTTGCAATTGATTTGGTGAGAACAAACGTCATTTCCAGTAGAGGGGCTGAGCTGCAACAGCCTGCTCCCAACACACAGGGAGTGAAGAAACATGACTGTAGAGTCAAACCTGCATTGCAGATTAATAAATCTCAATTAAGGGAAGCCTAATACCAAAGCAATTGAGGCATGATTCTGAACTTGTGTATCACATTCTCCCCTGCCGGATAAATGGCCAGTAAACTAACTGCTTGGGAGCATGGTTTCTGAGCAAGATGCTGCTAAAGTCGGCCTGATTTCACTCGTTAGCACTGTGCCTTGGCTAACTTACTTAATACAACGCCACAGCTGCTATTCCATTTCCACATCTGTAAACTGGACATAGAGAACAACAGTCCCTTCCTGCAGCTGGGGTAAGGATTCAAGAAATGAATACATGCAATTCTCTGAGACTCATTCTACCAAGTAGGAAATGTCTAATAAGGGTTAGCAATTGTGATGTTCACTCATTCAGCTACATAGACACCTCGGAGTCGGGTAGATTGTCTCTACTTGCACTAGATTTGGTATTTGAACCACAGGAGGTCTGAACTCATTTCTCTGTCATTGATCAGCTGTGTGAGCTGATGCTAAAGTTACCTCAGACAGCATGATCGCACAGACATAAAGAATGTGGATTTGTTTTTACATACCAATTAGGGCTTTTGCTAGAGAAAGTGTAATCTCAGCAGACCCCCTTAAAGAAAACTCAACTCTCCACAGGAATGCTATGTAAGAAATATGACAGAACAGAAAATCCAGTTACCCAGCACAATCCTTCATGTCAGGCAAGGACTGTTCCAGAGGAAGGATGAGAGAAGGAAGTGGTGATGATAGGAGAGAGTGTCCCTGAACCTGTATCTCATATGGAACTTACTGCTGTCTACAAGTGTCTTAGCAAGTGCCACCTCTTCAGTGGAGCTGACCATGCCAGACAACAGATGATGGTGTGAAGAGCACAGGATGGCCTCAGACAAGAAACCATCCCAAGGGGCTGCCATCAGATTTTCTTTTTTACTGGAGACCCAGCACTCTTAAAGCACAAGGAAATCCCTTTAGCTCATCGTGAGATAGATTCATTTCCACTCTTGACCTACGACAGGGTATCTCAGCTTCTGCACCACTGGCATTTGAGGCTAGATAACCCTTTGCTGTGGGGCACTGTCCTGACCACTCTGGGATGTTTAGTGGCACTCCTGACCTCTCTGCCTGCTAGATTCCAGTAGAATACCATGACCCCTACCATCAGAACAGGACAGTCAAAAGTCCCTAGACAGGATTCAATGGGGGCCAGGCAGACTACCCCTGATGAAGAGCACTGCTTTAGATAACAATTAGTATCCATTTACGTTTTGTTCACAGATTTCCACTAACCCTGAATTCCCTATCTCCTACATCATAAACCAAATGAAATCACACTGATGACTAGTCCAGAGGCTTTAGGTTTAGAGGCAATTTTTCTACTGCACTGTTGGCCTTAGGGCAAAATTCACTTTGTTTTACATTAGACCCAGTTCTAAGATTTCCCACTAGAAGCAAATTGCTTTTTGTATCACAGCTCTCATAAAAGCATCCATTTGGTAGATATTATAGGGCAGCAACTGCCAAGAGGAGCAAACTGAGTACAGGTGCAGATTTAAAAACAACAACAAGGGAAAGAAATAAAGACCAGATTGCAATTCTTCCTTGGAGTGGGGTACTTCAGCAGGGTAACTCATGACTGGTGCTGCTTGCTACACTAAGGCCACACCACCCCCGGAATCTAAGCTCTAGTTCCTCTCAGTGGCAAATACTTTGGTTTGCTAGCTCCGTGTATAAAGATGGAAAAGGTCTTTTATTTAAAAGATAACCAACAGAGAGCGTGGAGTGGAAATCCAGGGAGATATACCATGTGACAGTTAATCAGCATTTACATTGTATGTTTAATCATCACAGCTGACAGTTAAAGCCCAGTTAGTTATCACCAACGAAAGCAACAGTGTGGCTTGGTGGAGCCCAACTCCAGCTGCCTTTAGAATCATCCAGAGACTTTAAAAACCACCATCCTGAGCACAGCCCGCAGCTCCTGGAGTTGGTGACTTCGTCAGTCTAAGGTAGAGCGTGGGCACGGATGTTCAAGGACCACAGGTCATGCGAGCACACATTTCAGAACTGCACAGAATCAGGAAAGCAGAAGGCTTTACAGTGCAACACCTGCATTTCTCTCAGCTTGATGTTGAGATTTCACTCCCCAAGATGGTACACTGACTGCTTCATGTGGCCCCAAAAGTAAGGTCAACAGGTGAGGTACCTTGTAACCTTGCTAAGTCTTGGGGAGACGAGTAAGAGTGTCTCCATTTGCTCATATATTCAATAGTAACCACTGATGACCTTTTTTTGTTTGTTTGTTTGTTTGTTTGTTTTTGGTTATGCAAGACAGAGTTTTTCTGTGCAGCCCTGGGTGGCTAGAACTTGCCATGTAGACCAGGCTGGCCTCGAACTCACAGAGATCCACCTGCCTCTGCCTCTGCTGAGTGCTGGGATTAAAGGTGTGGGCCACCGCCGTCCAGCTACTGATGACCTCCTATGTGATGGGCGCTGTACCAGTGCTGGGGAGTCTCAGATGAGCAGACCCAGTCCAAGCTCTTGGAGGCAGAGACACAAGAACATGCCGTGTCGTGACTGTGACCTGTAGTTGCTCCAACTTTCCTTTAGAAAAATGTCTCCTTATCCATGACATATATTCTTTTTGTTCTGCCGTGTTCCCTTATTTCATGTCTTCTTTTAAATTATCAATTGAGAGGCCCAGCCTCCCTAATGAGAGGTTGGCTCAGCTAACTCTGCCCATTGGGCTCCTTTTGGGGTCTCAATGTTACCAGTGTTTAGGCCCTTGTCTGTCTGCCAACACAGTCTGGCTTCCCTTGATATGTCCTGGTGAATGTTAGCTGCTCTTTCTAGTCTGAGAACTCCTCATCCTTCTATCCACTTGTTTTTTCTGTGCTGGCTAGAGTTGGCTTCTGTTGCTTGTAACACAACCCAGCTAATACAACACAAAAGGGCAAAAACACAAAGCAAGAGATGAAAGAGTCGCAGAAAAGTTTGGACTTGGACTTGGGAAAGCCGGCTTCCAGCAGCGCTGCTCCTTATTGGGCACCACTGTGAGGTCAGTGCAGAGCACCAGTGCCTCCTCCTCCTCCTCCTCCTCCTCCTCCTCCTCCTCCTCCTTCTTCTGGTTCAGTGTTTGTCTGTTGTCTTGGTTGCTGTCTTTCTTGCTGGGATTCAAGGCTTGTGCTACCAACACCCAGATCTTAATGGTTTGGGGTTTTTTTTTAAGACTTATTTTGATATTAGGGCAGGGACCAATTTTTGGCAGAGTGACTAGGGATATAATTAACAACTGACCTATACTCTATTTCCTGTACTCTTGATTTCTCTAGCTGGGCAAAAATGAACTCTAAGCATAGCTGACTTTGCTGTATTCTTAAGTCTGTGGGAAAGAGCCAAGTCAACATGAAAGGTGAAAAAATAAGCAAATAATTTGAGATAAACAAAGCTGGATTCAACTATGTATGAAGGAGTTTGCCCAAGATTTGCAGCTGTCTGGATTGAAGGCCTGACTGCATTTAAATGTGTATGTTCACACACACAGGTACACATGATCCCACTGAGTCTCAGGAAGCTGATGCTGAGAACACAGTCAAGTTCAGGCTTCAGATTAAAGGACTTTCCCCCGCCCCCAATCTCTTTCCCATTGGAGCTAATAGAATCCTTGAAGTCACAGAACTTTATCACTAAAGAGTCTTTAGTGGCCGGGCGGTGGTGGCGCACGCCTGTAATCCCAGCACTTAGGAGGCAGAGGCAGGTGGATCTCTGTGAGTTCGAGGCCAGCCTGGTCTACAGAGCTAGTCCAGGATAGGCTCCAAAGCTACAGAGAAACCCTGTCTTGAAAAAAAACCAAAAAAAAAAAAAAAAGAAAAGAAAAAAGAAAAAAAGAAAAAGAGTCTTTAGTGATCATCTGCTGTTCGAATCTTAAACGGTATTATAATAAAAAACCTGGAGCCAGATATCAGGGTGAAAGCTGAAAGATCAGAGAAGCAGAACAGGCCACAGTCACCACCTATTACCTCACCAGCTCCATGAATCCTCTTACTGAAATCCTCTGAGTCTTTACCCTAAAGGGTCTCAGCTGAACTGAACTTTTTCCTATCGCCTCACACCTTATATACCTTTCTCTGTCCAGCCATGTCACTTCCTGGGATTAAAGGTGTGTACCACCACTGCCTGGCTCTGTTTCCAGTGTGGCCTTGAACTCAGAGATCCAGATGCTCTCCGCCTCATCTAGTCCTACCTACCAGGTGACATCACAGAACCCTTTGCAATGTGTGCCACTGAGAGTCAGTGTCTTGTTCTAGGAGAAGCAGGCTCCAAGTGTTAAAAGGCACATGCTTGCTGGGCATGGTGGCACTCACCTCTAATCCCAGAACTCTGGAGGCAGAGGCAGGGGTATCTCTGAGTTCGAGGTCAGCCTGGTCTAGAGTGAGTTCAAGGACAGCCAGAGCTACACAGAGAAACCATGTCCCAAAAAACCGACAGAAAAGAAAAAAAAAATTGGCACATGCTCTAAGGCAGAGAATATCTGAGTGGTCAGGCTCTCCAGCTACTGACCTCATCAGGGCCTGTAACTTAGCCTCAGTTTCCCCATATGTAAATAGAAGGCGATGACACCGCCAACCTCTGGATTTCAGGGAGACCTGAATGAACCAATCAAGGAATGAGTTTGACAAAGGTCACAGCATCACCACCAGCAATAGAGAGAAGTCTGTCCCAAAATTCAAACAGCTCCAACTATCAGAAGATCTAACCACCCGTCTACTATTTCCTTGTAAAGATCTTAATTTGCCCCACAGAGCTTAAGAAAGGTCTCTAAATTGCTCTCAAAGGAGAATGTGGTGTTATGAGCTTGTTACCCAGCAGAACATGCCTAAATTTATGACCATTCCTCACGTGGCTTCCACAATCTATGTGCTCCCCTGGGTGTGCTCCAGTGTGTAGAGGCCCATTTAAAAGCAGCGTCCATTGTGCCCAGTTTACATAGTGCTACTGTGTTATCATTGTGATGGAAAAGCTCAGTCTGTTAAAGGTGGGCCAGAGGGGAGGTAGGCTGCCCAACAGCCTCAGACCACAGCTAATAAAGTCCCAATCAACACAGCCACCTGCTAGCTGCCATGGCACCTCAAGCTCTCCACTGGAAAAGTGAAGGGTACCAGGACCCAGCTCACTGGGCGCTTGATTGATGGAGGGAGTGTTTACTCAGTTCCATCCTTCTCTGCCCTCTCTGCAGTCACACACCTACTAAACTACTGCTCCCATCACCGTTATCAATAATCCTCACTAGTCAAATCCAGTGGGATCAAGTCTTGGCTTCATCCCTCTGGATAACTTAGCAGGTCCTGTCACATCCACTCATGCTTCCCCTAACCACACTGTAGGAACCCTCCTGACTCACAGTCTACTTCCCTGGCTACTCTCAAGTCTCCATTGTTGACCCTCCCCATGTCACCTCTAGATGCTAACCCGCCAGGCCATCCCCTCGGCAGCCACACTTACTCCTAAGGCGGTCTTATCCCATTCAGTAAGAATAAGTGCACGGACTGTGTGATTCTGCCTGGGTGAGTCCAGCTGCATACTTTACAAGCTGTGATATAGAAGCAAATGACTTAACCTTTCTATGCCTCAGTTTCCCCATTTATAAAGCAGGAGGCAATTTCATATACTTGTAATGTTAAATTAGTTATGTAAGCAAATTAGTTAGAATGTGCTAAGCACTTTTTAAGTGTTAACTCTCTACTTCTATCACTTTATATAGTATAAACATGCTGATGTTTATATCCATGAAAGTAACAATCACATGCTGCTTCCCTGGTTCAAGACTCTCAAGACTCTTCATTAAAACTGGACTGCTCTGAATCTTATCACACAATCTGCCTTTGTTTCCCTCTCTGCCAACGGCCCCATTCTTCCTTGCCGATTTCCCTCAGGCACATCTACCTTGGCCATGTCAAAGCAAAGCCAGTGTCTTCAGGGCTGTCCTTGCAGCCCCCTTTCCTTCACACCTGTGTGTGCCCTTCCAGAGTTTTGTTGTTTCGAGACAGGGCTTCTCTGTAGTTTTGGTGCCTGTCCTGGAGTGAGATGTTCTTAGCAAACTCTGCTCAAATGTCACTTACTAAGGAAGTCTTGCCTCATTCCTCCTACAGATGGCCTCCACCCTCATTCCTGTCCTTCCACTGTTTGTTCCCGAACAATCCATGTGATAGTCTACGCTTGTTTGTTATGCCTACTAGAATGTCAGCTCCTTGGAGACAACAGCTTCATACTGTTTCATCTATTGTCACACCACAGCACCTTCCCAATAAGATAGAGCAGATGCTCAATAAACCTTTATGGAATAAATAAATGGAAAAATTAAAAGGTGCTCAGCACAGCTCCTGGGACAAAACAAAAATAACCACAAGTTTGTGATTTCAACTTTTTTTTTTTGGTTTTTCAAGACAGAGTTTCTCTGTGTAGCTTTGCGCCTTTCCTGGATCTCGCTCTGTAGACCAGGCTGGCCTCGAACTCACAGAGATCCGCCTGCCTCTGCCTCCCGAGTGCTGGGATTAAAGGCGTGCGCCACCACTGCCCAGCGATTTCAACTTTTAAGAGGCTTAAAACGTTTTAACATTAACACAACACAAACAGGCAAAAGTTACAGTGCCATATTTTGACCCAATTTTGACATAAGCACACACTATATGATACATACTTGGAGTTTCTTCCAAAATTTCCTGAAATTTGTTTCTTTCATATTCCACCAAATCACGTTGAATGTAAGGTCTAATATTCCTAATGACAAAATTCGTCATGTCCAGTCTCATGAGGTCCAAAACACGGAATATTTGTCTAAAAATTTCAGAATTGAAATAAGAAGGGGTTAGTTAAGAAGTTCAGTTGAAACTGAGGACTACTACCTATGTGTCACAGGCTGGATAAGATAAACCCCTTGAAAATGGTGCTGAGGCATCAACTGTCATTCCCCAGGGTCATTTTTCAAGGAAGCTATACACGTGTATTCCACAGGTCTCCTCCACACATTGCAAAATCACCTACTGTGGCAGTATTTGTACACCAGCAGCCCATCCCCACAGCCTGCTGTAACTTCAAGGAGCCTGAACACAGTGCATAGGATTCCACTTCTAAGGAAGGAAGGAAAGCATCTATGTAAATCAAAGGACAGAAGGTGAGGCATTGAGGAGAAAGCAGCCCTGCTCAAATTCAGCTTTTCCACTCACCAGGCCAATGCTCATACACACTTCCTCGGTGTCCTTATGCCTCAGCTTTTCATGACCAAAAGAGAGGCCATCCGGTTGGAAGTGTGTCATGAACAGTAGTGAGAGAACGGAAACAGAAGTTCAGGAAGCAATCGTGTTCATCGCTGCTCTTTCCATAACAGCCAGGAAATGGACAGCCTGGTTATCTATCAACTGATGGGTGGATGAAAACACAGTCCCCTCAGCCCAGTGCTTGTCAACACTCCTAGTGCTGTGGCCCTTTAATACAGTTCTCATGGGGTGGTCACCTCCAACCATAACATTATTTTCTTTGCTACTTCGTAACTGTCATTTTGCTGTTATGAATCATAATGTAGGTGAACAGTGGTGGTGCATGTCTTTAATCCCAGCACTCGGGAGGCAGAGACTGGAGGATCTCTGAGTTTCTGGCCAGCCTGGTCTACCGAGTAAGTTCAAGGACAGCCAGAGCTACACAGAGAAACCTTGTCAAAAACGAACACCCCCCCCAAAGAATCAATGTAAACATCTGTGTTTTCTGATGGTCTTAGGTGACCCCCGTGAAAAAGGGAGTTTGACCCAGAGGTTGAGAAACACTGATTTATACTATAGTATTTTATCAAATGTTAAAAACCAGAATTATGAAATGTACAGGAAAATGGAAAAATGCATGGAACTGGAAAACATTCTACTGAGTGAAGTGACTGAGACCTAGAAAGGCAGACTTCCATGTCTTCTCTCATGTGAGGACCCCAGCTCAGACTTCTGAGCGTTGTATGTCTGTGTTGTAAAGTGTCTGTAGAGGTCAAGACACAGGAGACAGTAAAATATCTGGAACATGAAAGCTGACAAGGGGGAGATACGACGTGTGAAAAGGTTTAGACAGGGATGGAGCAGGGGGTGTATAACAAAAACAAAAGATGTATGAAAAAAATCCATATAAAAACCCACTTCTTTATAAGCTAACTAAAATCCCCCAATTTTTTTTTAAAAAAAGCTAGGAGTGAAGGAACCCTACATGAGTGAGTAATGCTGCTCCCAGAAGTCATGGGTCTCTAAAAAAAAAAAATCAGTGTCAGGAATAGGACATCTCCTCTGAGTTGTTGCCCAGAGAGGTCCCAAAATTTTCTCCAAAACAACATCAGCAGTTGCCACTGTTCTTTGTTGCCCACCAGAATTAGACAGTAAAACTAGGCTCACCGCTAAAGACGCTACACACATTGATTGTCAGACACAGAGAAATCAGTCTGGATCTCAGAGGGCAGCTCCCCTGGCTGCTAGCGTATGTAGTGTCAGAAAGTGCTATCAGGGCTGCTGGGGATGTGGATAATCCATCAATGGTTTTATCTAGCTGTGAACCCTGTGGGCTATAATACGGACCTTCTGGGCAACAGTGGCATGGCTATTTGTGGGGTAACCAACTACATTCTGATTGCATTTAAGGCCTACGTCACAGAAAGGAATACATACCTGATACTGTAAGCTAAATCAGAATCCTATGACTTAGGAGGTCATAGGCCACAGAGGGAACCTACTATTGTTGTTTGGCTAAATACACACTGTCAATCTTCCTTCTAAATATTTATGTTTATACTCATAGATCAGTGCTACTCTCAACCTCAGACAGAGATGTCCCTTTTTACAGTGGGTGAAGGGCACAATACTGGACCTTTCAATACTCTATCATGGACAGAGGAGGTATCCATGAAGTTCCACCCCTGCCTAAGAGCGACTAGCAGTTAATGGTTGCTGGGAAAGCATTTTCTTCATGTGGCTATTGCCACTTGTGAGTTACACATGCTCCAGCAAACAGCCTCCACCCATGTTTATACAAGCAACTCTAACTAAACTCAGTGGATCAAAAAAAAAAGTGGCATCCAGTAGGTACCCATGACCAAGATAAACACTAGAGATGTGACATCATATGCCAGTAATATTGGTGGCTAGAAGAAGAGCTTCTGTAATCTTCCAGAACTCGGGACATTTCTAAAGACATATAAAGCCAATTTTACAGACAGGTGAAGCATAACCTTGACAAACTGTCAATTTACCATAGGCTACAAATGAAATTACTTTCTATATTCTGTATATAGACCAGTTTCCATCTCCTTGTTTTCTAAAACTATAACATGAAACTTGGTTCTCAGTATGACTTGTATTCATAAAACATAGTTCCCCTCAATGGCAATAAGTGGCTCACAGTATGTCCTCTGGGATTAGGAGGAAGTGACTGCCACCAGAGATAAACAAGATGTTCACACATCAATGTGAACCTCCCATCCTTGGAGGAACTGCAGCAGAGCTGAAGGGCTGACAACCAATCTCTGGCAGATTTGAGGCTATGGCAAGTATCTCCAGACAGGAACTCCCTTCCGCAGCCCCTCTTCAATCTGGTGAGACTGTGGCTAGACAAAGTCAAGGGTATCTGCTCCTCTGGTGCTGAATTTGCACACTGATGTCTCACAGTCTCTTTCCTCTTGTAGCTGAATGGAGACAATATCACCAGCTAGGTGAGGGACAACCAAGAACAGGGGAGCCTGGCTTCCCAAAAGGGAAGTGGAGAGCCGCTGACCAATACTCCCAGAGTCAGACACTAGTACAAAACAATTTTTTATTGACAAAATCACTGAGAATTCAAAAGTAGCTAATGAGTCTTCCCAGATGGCGTCCTCTAACCCTTCTACATTAGAATCCACTTGCTGGAAGTTCTACATCCCTGTAAGCCTCCTTCAATAGCACCAATAACAACTGTTTAATTAGCACAGTGCATTGTTCAAGGTCTGCTTCTCCCTCTAAACCCCTGGGGCCAGGAATTCAGTTTTTATTACTGTATCCTCAGGGTCCACTGAAGGCAGACTAACAACCTTGCTAGAAAATTCTACACACTCTGTCAAGGACTGACTGGATCCCTGCTTTTTTGTTTTTCTCTGTGTCACAAACTCCTCTGGAAGGCCAGTTATCTACGCTCCCCATGCTCCCAGGTCTCTGAATGAACGTGAAGACACTGTAAGAAAATGGATGCAGCAAAAGGGCTAACCTCAGCATCTCCACGATGTTGGTAGTAGCCTTCAGCTCTCTGATATCTTCATCTCTCACAGGAGCACACATCTTTCCCATCGTGTTGATGACATAGTTGGCCAGACCTTGAATGTCAACAGCACTGTGCTCAGCCTGCTGTCTAATGAGGTCAATGTCCAAAACTTCACAGATCTGATTGTGAAGCCTGTTCCCACCAGGAGTGAGGAAAGAGAGGAGAATCTGCACAGGGAAAGAAGAGTCAGCAGCACGGTTACAGAAGGAGGTGCTCCCCATTCACACCCAAGTGTCCCGATGTTGCCTAGGAAGTACTGTATCAGAGACACTCAGTGTCTCCACCTTGAGAAGGAAGCTCCATCTGCTGATCAAAAGCCACCACTGTGGTGACTGGCTGACATTTCAGAAGAAAACAACTGACAAGGACGCAGAACCTGAACACTTCCAAAGCCTTCCGCGAGGAAGAAGGAACAGCTTGCACACCATGGCTCCAAAAACACTCAAGAGTAGACGGAAAAGCCCTGTGAAGTCCATGAAGAGTACGCTGCACACAAATACTATACGAGCCAATGGCTAACTGAGTACTCATCACGTGGTGGGCTCCAAGCTCACATACACTGTAATGGCTGGGGAACAAGCCCTGAGCCTGACAGTCTCAATTCAGATCCCTCTGACCTCAAAGCTTTGTGACTCTGGGTGAGTTAGAGAACTGTGCACATAAAATACTACAACAGTGCACGGTAAAGAGCAAGCATCTTGTCAATGTCACTGAAAAGAACTTCCATCTTCTCATTGAGTTCCTGTAATTACCCTGTGAACACTCAAAAAGCTGACATTTTTAGAGGGTGAGCCTATTCCAAGGCCAGGTCTAACTCCAAGATCTTGTTTTGTGCTCAAAGCTCTACCCTGAGCTCTATCTGCTGCTGTTTCCCTAGATTCCACCTACCGCTAGGAGGTTCACAGAAGAATCTACTGGTATCTGACAGTCTCTTAAAGTGAGAGATGATACAAAGATACCAAACAGTCTTCGGAGAGGAAACCAACTGCTACAATGTATTGCATACACACACACATTCCTGTTCATATGTTGAAAGCCAATTCTGACAGGTAATTAGGTCATTGGAGTAGATTCATCAGAAATGGGATTAATGCCTTTATGAAAAGGACTCAAGAGGGTTCCTTTGCCTGCCCCCCCACCCCCCCACCCCAGTCATGTGAGGATAAAGATAGAAGGATTCTAAATAGGCCTTCACCAGGCAGCAAATGTGCTGTTGTCTTGGTCTTAGACTTCTCAGTCTCTAAGACCCTGAGGAATTTCTACTGTTTATAAGCTATCCATCTATGGTATCCATCACACAGACCCCAGGGGATTAAGGCACTAATGGAACAATGTCAACTTGCCTCTCTGATTTCTTCAAACAGTCTGATGGCATATTCATATTGGGGGGGCTCAGCACTGAGATCTGCTTCCAAGACATCCCAGAAGGCCTGGTGAACAACACGCTTCACTTGACCAGCAAGGCTATAGGGGGAAAAAATGGACTATTTAAAATGAGCATTGAAAGATACATGTTCACTATAGATTATTTAGAAAATACATTTAAAAAACCCAGAACATACCTTACCCTTAAGCCCATGTAATCTCTTAGCATATTTTCCTTGTTCAGAGCATGAACAATGTTTTCACACAATAAAAACACTGAGCTGGAGAGATGTCTTAGTGGGTAAGACTTGTGGAATCACAAGGACAGGCAGTTAGATCTCAGAACCCTCTTAACAAACCAGGTATCCTACAAATACCTGGGGATTTGGAGGAATCAAAAGTTCTCTTGTGGCCTCCATGCACACACATAGTCAAACAGATAGACAGACACATGCACACAAATAAAAATAAATATTAAAAAATACCAATATGCACAATAGAATACATTTTTTCATTTAGAGTTCATGTTTTCCCCTAAACTCTAAAATGTTTCCTTAGCATATCTTTTAATAACTACAAAAATTCTGTCCTAAGAAGGCATGTCATGACTTAGTAGATAGTCTTCGATACAGCTCTGTATTTTAGGGGTAAGATAACAACAGCATTGCTCTTTCTTCAATAGCTGAACTTGCATGGAAGGGACAGAACAGGTTGGTCCCAAGGAGACATGCCTCTGAATGGCTGCCATGTTCTACTCAGATGTCCCATTTGAAGCCAGCCAGGACTAAACTGATGAAATAGGAGACTTCCCAGGAAGTGCTCACAAGAGTCAATGCATTCACACACACACACACACACACACATACAATCTTTAGCATCCTTCACATACACACAGGATTCCAGGTTACCTGTTCTCTGGGAGGGCGTTTTGCTTCAACTGGAAGTTCTCGTTCACAGCTATTTCATGAGCAAGAGTCATGTCTGATAAGTTCTTCGCAGCAGCCATCACGTCATCGAACGTCACACCCCCGGGAGGGCTTGTTGCTGAAAGGAAAGCGAAGTCAGCTAATGCGGTAGGAGAGAAGCTGACATCCAATGTCCCCAGTGCCAGACAGGCTCATTCTCAGGTAAATATCTCGGTTCTACAAGTCAGAGAACATACACTAAAGAAAGGTGGGCTTGGCAAAGATTTCAAATATCGAAGCACTCCCTCTGCAGCTTTAGTTTCCATATTTATAATGAATTTTCAAATGTTCCTGAGACAAACTCCTTAATATAGGCCTATTATAACTTTTAAAAACTTAAACCAGTTTCTTTTCCATGTTTATCGATATATGTGTTTACATGTACTAACAGTAGATTGACAGGTGAGGTTGTGTACTTCCTCACTGTATATACAGTTTAGTGTAAGGCTGAAGTTCATTCCCATTTCTGCCATTTGTTAGTTCATTTGACTTCACTGACACATACATTAGCCTCTTAACAGGCTCTCTCTGAGGCAATTAATTAAGACAATTAATTTTTTTTTCTTTTTAGTTTTTTCATGACAGGGTTTCTCTATGTAGCCCTGGCTGTCCTGGATCTCGCTCTGTAGACCACAGGCTGGTCTTGAACTCAGAGTTCCACCTGCCTCTGCCTCCTGAGTGCTGGGATTAAAGGTGTGCACCACCACTGTTGAGCAATTTAAGTAAGAGCATAGGAGGAACTCAGTACATAATTAAATCATAACAAAAATATATTTGAGAGGATAGATTATCTACTCAGTAGGAAAATAGTAAAGAATTAGAGTTATTTCTAGATATTATACTAAGAAATTGTTCTAATAAATCAAGTTTACAAAATCACTGTTGGAAAAAAATCTCAGCTTCAGTTAATTAAAAGTCATGACCTCAAATAAAGGCACAGACAGGCAATACTTTCCTGTCTGTTGTTATTGTTTGTTTTAGGGAAGGAAGGGAGAGGAAGTGCTTAAGTGGAGGAAGGTGAGAAAGATGATGCCTGGGAATTGGCAAAATCCTTCTTCGGAATGGCTGGGTACCACAATATCAGATGTAGAGATTCTGGACATGGTATCAAGAATGAGAAAAGATGCAGAAGTACATGGCTGCTGTGGATTCTCTACCTCAAGATTCTCCTTAAAAACATCTGTAGTCTTTGGTCCAATCATCCAGTGATATCCAGAAAGTCTCAGTGCATCAGGATGCTCATAAAACCCCATTTATAAAAGAGCAACACAAGGTAGAAAATGACTGTCCAATGGCAAATCAATAAACACGTATAAATGTCTATTACTCTATGACATAGTAGGTGGTCATGAGGACAGTGTTTATCATGAGTATGTATGTGTTTGGGTTATAATACTAAGGGCAAGAGTCCACATCAGTGTCAAGGACGATGGTTTGGCAAAGTGCTGGCAGCGGTCTGTCATGTTTGGGTGATACTGCAGTCAATCTCTTCTTTTCTCTATACTATAGATTTTCCAAGTTTTAAAGCTGGAAACGTAAAAATTGAAATAAACAAAACTAATTGTTTTGAAGTGGGCATCTGATCATATTGAACATCAGTTGCTTTTTCCTACTTTATCTTTGCTAGTTTTCGATGTTCTGTACTTTCTAGACAAAATGCTAATTCAAAACTTAAAAAAAACAAAAGGCAAAGTCAAGTAGTTCATACCTATAGCTGTAGCCCTGGGTTGGGGGAGGCTGAGGAGGAAAGTGCCATAGGTTCAAAGCCAACCTGGGCTACAGAGTGAAATCTTGTGGAAGGAAGGGGAAGGGAAAAAAGCGCCTGCTTGACACACGTCCTATGTCCACAGACCGGGGGTGGGGGTAGGGTGGGGGCGTGTTTGTCTCCCCAGTGACAGCCGCTCTTCTGGCTCTCTTACAACCCACAGTGTAGTAATTCTCCTTGTGGGTTGATCTGGGGGGATTTGCACAACAGTGTTTAAAATCAGCAGGGAAACTCTCTTTAGATTATTTCACTTCCTGTCCACCCTTCCGGAAAGGCAAATTTCCTTCAATGTGAAACAGAAAAGACTAATTTGGCTTATCATAATCTGCACAAAATAATCTCAAGAAGGGGTGTTGCCACCATATGGGAGACAAAACAGACAGGGCTGGGGATGGGGTTAGCTTCAGGTTAGAGACAAGGCTCAACATACAATGAGCAGGCTACAGGCTTATTGCTAAGAACACACACAGACTGCTACAGTGCCTTCGACACGCTATTCTGGTGGCTCTAGAAAGGAGGGGGAAGATCTGCTCACAACACTTCTGAGTTTTCAAAACCATCATGCACTGCCAGCACCCCCACCGCCCCTGCCTTGCTCCCTGTTGCTCACAGGCAGGAGAGCTGGACTTGCTGGAGAAATCGCTGGTGAAGCTCTGCCTGGAACACTCATAGTCACTGAGTGAAGCCATGCTTTCGGAGAACCGAGAAGACTCTGAATCACTCTGCTGGTCCTCGTTCACACACTGCTTCTCATCATTCAAAGGCATCTTGTATCACCTTGGGTATGGAGAGAGACAGAGAAAGAGGGAAGAGGGAGGGAGGGAGGGAGGGAGGGAGGGAGGGAAAGAGAGAGGGGGAGAGGGGGTGTGTGAGAGAGACAGAGACAGAGAGAACCTGCCCAGACAGAGAGACCCTGAATCAACATGGTTTCCAACATGCTTTTTCCAACATGGATAATATAATGCCCACAGGTGTGACAGTATAGGGGGAACAAAAGTCCCCAAGAAATTACTTCCCCCTTCCCCCAGCACCCTGACCAAGACTGTTGCAAGATCATCAAGACTTCCTTCCACAAAACAGGCTTCAAGGCCATATCCAGTGCAAATGTGGACCAGCTCTAAGTGATGGCAAATCCTTTTAAAATGCACACAGAGCACAGACGCTGTCTCCTGGGTTGGTGTGGTAAGGCTCTGTGGGCTGCTCGGCAGACTCCTTATTCTGTTCTAAGGAAGTCACTTAACCACCTGACTCTGTGGGAAAGCGAGGCTCAAAGACTGACCTTCCAGGCCTTGGTCAAGACTGAAGAGGATTAACTGCATCACGGGGCTTCTTCACACAGCACGCAAATATAGTTACTGTTCTTACCGCTCTGTTTTAAATAAATTAGGTTTAGCTGGTGAGAGGGCTTGGGTAAGGGCACTTGCTGCCAAGCCCAATGACCTGAGTTCAATCCCTGCAATCTACATGATAGAAGGAGATAACCAATTCCACAAACTGTCCTCTGACCTCCACAAGTGCTGTGAGCATGAATGTACCACCTATACACATACACAGGATAAATTTAAAGAATGAAACTTAAAAAGAAAATAAGGATGCTCAACACCCTCTTGACACCTCTGTGAGCCTCTCAAGGGTTCCTGGGCTACCAGGTCTCTCCATTTTCATATGAACTGTCCCAGCATGAAGACCAAGACCTGTTGTTTGGTTTGTACCTAACAATTCACAAAGCAGCTAGCACAACTTACCGAACACCTAGGAACATAAACAGACTCAGAGGGACAAGGAGATATACTCCACCATGGAACCAGCCCCTAGACGGTAAGTCAAGTGCTTTCTCTGGGACATCACAGAGCATCCCAAGGAAGGGGACAGGCCTAGCACAATTGAAAAAGACTATGGCATATAAATGCCTGGCCTGGGCCCATAACACCAGTCAGGGCTATGAGGAAATTAGCCTTGGTAGGAACACAGTATCGACACCAAAAGGGAAATTTTGCCCAAGGGAGAAGGCACTTCCAACCTGGATAGGCAACAAAGATAGAGTTCACTTCAGTGAGGGATGGGATACTTTTCACAAATGCCAAAAAAAAAAAAAAGGAGAAGCCATTAACAATGCATAATATGACGGGAATGCCTCTACAATTTCTTAAATGAATCTATCTGTTCATATTTACAGAGTACCTACTGTGCACCAGGCACTGGGAAAAGTAACTCAACAAAACAGACACTGCCCTGTTCTCACGGTTCTCAAGGATGGTTACATAAAGCTGTGTGTGCCATATGGAAACAAGGTAGTGCTGAGAAGCACAAGAAAAAAAGGGGGGGTCAGGAATAAGGGGTACAGAGGAGAGATCCAGACATCACTGTGAGATATAGGGCAAACTGCATCTCTTGGAGGCTGATAAGAACAAGGATGAGCCTGCGAGTGGGGGGGGGGGGCATGAAAAGGGAAAGAGGCCAAAGGGCATTTCCACCTGGTCTCAACCAAAACTTTCTTCAGTCTTGACACTCACAGAGATGCACACTGGCTCAGGGAACTGCTTCTGCAGATAGAAAGGCACTGAGCAGTGGGGAACTGCCACTTGGAAGCATTCACCCTATCTTAGAATCCCAAAGCTGACTACCATCGACATGGGCTATAAAATAGTCCCGAACTCTTGGCTCTTCAGTGGCAAGTTCTTCTGTCCTGTGAAAACTGGTTTTTACCTGAGTGTTTACTACAGTGTCCTGGGGGGAGGCAGGGAGGAGGAACAGGGGAGAATGAGCTGCTGTCACTCTCTGCCAACAGTTCACTTCCCATTGCTGGCACTACTTGAAAATGCTTCAGTCCGAGGAGGCTTCCCTCTGTCCTCCACCACATGGCACTCTGCTCAGCAGCTCTGTAGATCATCTCCTTCATCTCCACAAAAGGACTTGATGATGGGCCAGTGAATACAAACATCTGTGTACCAGGCATGAGGAACTGAATTCAAGTCCCCAAAGCCCACATTAAAAACCTGTAATCCCATGGCTTCCGGGAGGGACAGCAGGACTTCTGGGGCTTGCTGGCCTCCACCTAGCTCCAAGTGCAGTGGGAGACTCTGTCTCAAGGAACTAGGGTGGGGTGACAAAGCAGGCTTCCAACATGCTCACACCCCCCAAAAGCATTTGCAGCTATTTTCTTAGAGTGACTGTTTTTGAGTCTCCTTGGTAAGGGAGACACAGTGCCTCATCCAGCACCAAGTTCACGACAAATATTCAGGGTCAGCTACATCACGGTCACTGGATCCTATGTGGAACAGATTCAAGGAGAACATCTGCAAACGGACAGCCCTACACGTTCACATGCCCGCTGCTGCCAAGTGCAGCCCTAGAGCAGAGACACTACCATCTAGGCCAGCTTCTTCACTGAATCCAAATCCCAGGTCTGGTCACGCCTGGGCTGGCTCCTGCTTTCTCTACTGCAGTGGCCCCACACCGACAGGGTATTTCAGTAAAAGTCAATAAAAGCTTTCATCTATGGGAATTTATGAACCGGTTCATTTTATATTCCAGCTGGACATCACATTCGGTAGGTGTTATAATTACTTGAACAAGGAAGTCAGGTACAAGACTTAAAAAGTAAGACGCACAAGGTTAAGAGCTAGAACCCAGTCTGTCACCAGCTTACTGTGTGACTTCATGCACAGCTGTTTTCTCGGGGGCGGGGGGCCATGAGGTGGGCTAATTCCAGATTCTTTCAGTCAGAAATTGATAAGATGCTCCTCCAAACCAGAGTTCCATGAAACAGCATGAGATGTTTTAAAGAAAGCAAACATACAGCAAGCATGTTTAACTGTATGCAACTAAGTGTTGTGTCAACCTGTCACTGGAGGTAGAATCTGAGGCACTCAGCTATAACAGAAAATTGAAAAGTATCACACTGTTTAGAAGCTCCTTAGTGGGCAGAAGCATCCATGTTACAACCGGGACTTACTGTATCCAAGTAGAAGCTTGTCTTTGAAGCAAGGTGCTCGCTCACCACTTTGTTAAGAGTTGTCTATTTTGTATGTAGGTAAACCCCAAATGCCTAACATATGGAGCTGGAGTGCAACTTCACCCGGTGACTAAGGAGAGGGTGCCGGGACAGTGTCGGACACAGACAACAGGACACGGGTGACTGTGTGCTTCTATCAAATCACCTTGGCCATTAAGACAGGAGAACAAAATCATGTTTCCCCTACAGAAAAACAAGTCTGGCAGTGACCCTAGGACAGAACTACACGCTTTTCTGAAATATGAAACTATCAAATGGCCTGTCCCAGTGAGAGAGATCGTCTGTAGGCACCCTCACACCAATCCTTCCCTTCCTCCATATTGAGTTTCCACATGGGTCCTCTGGAATAATCAACTCAACCGAGAAGACATTGAGGGTTACTAGACTGCTTCAACTGTTTCAGATTCTTAGACTGGTGATAATAAAGCCGTAGAAGCACTGTTTTTCCTACTGACAAACTTAGATCCACCTTGCTGGCCACCAAAGCAACTCCCAGTTAAACCAGTGATCCAACAGGAACACCAACCTGAGGACTCACTGGCCAAAGGTAAAGACAGACGATACCTCCAAGCAAAGTTTCCAACATTATTACAATGGGTCACTATTTGAAGAAACTGCAGATTTTATGTATCATTTCATTCTTTTCTAACATTCAGCATCATGCCACTCCTTCTCAGGACCGGTCAGCAGGTAAAGATTTATTGCTGAATTAAATACATTGATGAATAATGACAGTTTACTGCTAACATTTTAGAGACAAAGAAATAGATACAGGAACCTAAAGGAGCCAGCCATGTGTCTCACCACAGAGAACAGGGAGATCAGTTATTAATTTGTGACTCTTCAGTTTATATTTGACTTTATGTCCTTATTTCTACAGAAAACCACTTCTATAAATAACCTGTACTGGCAGGATTATAAAGAGACACTAGCACTGACATACATGTCCCTGAAGCAGTAACAACACTGCTAGCCAAGTGAATATCCTCATATGAACAAATTTGGCCCCATGTCTACTCATAAAACAACTGGAGTTTTCAATCTGTCCTGCCTGGATCACATTGCTCATCAAGAAGTCACTTAACGTAGTTAGTTTAACAGTCTGCATTCCTGTCTTCCCAGTAACTTTTAAAATGCATGTAGAAAAGGAAGTATTTCCTTTTCCAGTCTCTAGTTCCTATCTCCACACAATTCAAAGGCTAGTGAAGTCTCAAAGTCCCAGGAGCCTAAAGAACATGCACATTGTACCACTATCCCCTTCGGAACCTCACCAATACTAAAGAGTAAGTTACAACCAACAGTTATGGATGTTTAGCATGATCTCAATAATACTCTGTGGGTGCTTAAAAGAATTAATTTCCTCAAACCTGCATCATAACTGTGTTATGTAGGTGTTACACTTGTTTAAAATAAGAACTTGTGGGTCAGAGAGACAGAATTACTCCCCGAAAGGTTTACAGCAGAGCAGAGGCTCAGCTCAAGCCACAGCAGGCTGGAACCCTGAAGCCCACACATTCTACTGCTCCAGGGCGGCTGGAGGAAATCAGTGTGCTGCTCATTCTTTCCATTCCCTCTCTGCCAAATTGATCTGTCTGTCATCACATGGACACTTGCACATGTGGAAGCAAGATGACCTTATCCTGGGACAGCTGTTCAAGCTCTATACCGTGAAGGACATCACTGAAAGAGATCATTCAACACAGTAACATTCAACCACCCCACTATAGTGACGAAAGCCCTCTACTATAGTGCCATTCCTTATGCACTGCAAAATCCTTGTTAAAACCCAGGCACTACCCAAAGGGTTAACTGCTTACAGCTAGCCAAATCAAAAACATTTTGAGGTAAACTGTTCAGGTTATCCAACAGGGCCCTGAAGAATGAAATCCATGCAGTTAAGGCTAGGTTGTGGAAAAAAGAGCTGTCAAGAGACATTTAGTGGATACCCTCCTTGAAGATCATACTGAAATCAGGCATAAGGCACCCACAGGACAGTGTTGGAGCCCACTACGTTTCCTAGTGGCTGTACCCAGCAGGACTGCATAAAAGGTTGATCGGACCGTTTGGATAAGGATCCAGTCTATCCTGTGTTTTCTCTCTGTTTCTCTCCCCTCTCTTTCTAAGTAACTCTCTTATCCCTCATTCCTCAAGAGGCCCCAGTGAAAACAATGGTGGGAGCTGGCCTGCCACAGGACGGGGGTGGGGAGTGAGGGGGTGGGGG